>OY747705.1:22377500-22385000 GCA_963556495.2 Valencia hispanica | reverse complement strand
TCTTCATATGGGCTATGGCCCTGGTTGGCTACACACATACACAGCATCACCTCCTTGTTCTTTAATAAATGGTATTAGCCATAAAACTAAAAGAATCCAAAATGTGTCTGTTGTTATTATACAGTTGGTCCTATTGTTGAGGGCATAGTCTTATTGCTAAATAGTGTATTTCATTGGAGGTTGATGTTGATTGTTCAGCAAACTACAATGTCCATCACTCATTTTAATACATACATTATATATATATATATATATATATATATATATATATATATATATATATATATATATATATATATATATATATACTGTATTATACTCATTAATTCAAATAAATGAATATTAAACCTTTTAGATAATGGTTGAACCAATATTGATTCAGTAACATTATTTCAACATAAAATCAACTGAAATTTAAGTATAGATTCTCATTTAGATTACGGTTGATTCAACATTGATAAAGTTACATTATTTCAACATAAAATCAACTGAAATTTAAGTGTAGATTCTCATTTAGATTCAATATCCATATGGTTGAAAATCCAACTTTGATTCAACATAAAGTAGAGGGGACACTTTCAACATCGGATCAATGTTAGGCTTCAACGTTGTTTCAACATTTCTGCCAAACCATATTTCTATGTTGATTCAACTGAATTTTGCTATCTGGGATATGTATATATATATATATATATATATATATATATATATATATATATATATTTATGTATACAAAGGACACACCCTGGACTGGGTCATCACGCATGGCCTGTCCACCCGTGTGTCCTCTGTTGTTGACTTGGCTGTCTCTGACCACTACTGTGTGTTTTTTAACATCACCAGTTTTATTCAGCAGGAGACCTCTGTGAGAACTGTCAGGAAGCGCCATCTAACCCCTGAAGTGGCTGCAGGTTTTCTGTGAAATCTTTAAAAAGAATCCTCCTATTGTTTTACCTGCCCCCTGTGATTTTATTGTCAAGGATTTTAACAGAAGGCTTCAGTCCACTCTTGACCGGCTTGCTCCACTACAAGTTAAAAGTTTAAAATCTAAAGCTGCAACGCCGTGGAAAAATGAAAACCTCCAAAAAATGATGAGAAATTGTAGGGGGGCAGAGAGAAAATGGAGGAAAAGTAAAACCACAATAAACCATCAAATATACACAGATCTTCTCAAATTATACAACAATGCAGTAAGAAATTAATACTTCTCCAAAATCATCTCGAAACATAAAAATAATTCCAAAATCCTTTTTTCCACTATTGATAAACTTTTTAACAGAGCTACTACTGCATTTCCTAAAACCCCCTCAAAAACTCTTTGTGAGGAGTTCGCAGACCACTTCAGAGGGAAGGTAGACGCCATCAGATGTAAGATTTTATCTTCTCAGAGTAACATGGTTTTAGACAAATCTGAGTGTGTGTCTTTACCAGAGGAAACGCTGGACCATTTTGTCCTGGTAGAAGCTGGGACTCTTGATAAAGTTTTCTCCTCAGTGAGGCCCACCACATGTGTTTTGGACCCGATTCCCACTTCCTTTTTTAAGCAATTTTATGGATCTTTTAGAGATGAGATTTTAACCATGATGAATTGCTCCCTTCAGACGGGGTCTTTCCTGCCGCCTTTAAAGGGGCGGTAGTGAGGCCCCTGTTGAAGAAAAGCAATTTAGATTTTAATGATTTTACCAATTTTAGACCGGTATCTAACTTACCTTTTTTAAGCAAAATTTTAGAAAAAATTGTTTTAATTCAACTTAATGATTTTATTAATGAGCACAATGTCCTGGAGAAATTTCAGTCTGGTTTTAGGGTGAACCACAGCACAGAGACGCCCTTCTAAAGATTTTAAATGATTTTAGATTAAACTATGATGCACAGAAGGTTACAGTGTTGGTTCTACTGGATCTAAGCGCTGCCTTCGATACACTAGACCACACTATTCTTTTAACCTGTTTAAAACAGATTGGCCTCTCTGGTGCTGTTCACAAATGGTTCACATCCTATCTCACAGACAGGACTTTTATGGTAAGTTTAGATACCTGCTCCTCTAGGGTCCATAGGATTACATGTGGTGTGCCCCAGGGTTCGATTTTAGGCCCAGTGCTTTTTAACCTGTATATGCTTCCTCTTGGCAGCTTCATCAGAAGACATGGAGTTAACTTTCACAGTTATGCTGATGAAACACAGCTGTACATCTCCATGTCTCCCGATGACACACAGCCAATGGATGCACTTTTTAACTGCATTTTAGACATTAAATCCTGGATGGCAGAAAACTTTCTCCAGCTCAACCACGACAAAACTGAAGTTTTAGTCATCGGTCCTGAGGCTCAGAGAGAGAAACTTTTACCAAAACTGCAATCACTGTCTTTTAATCCTTCTTTACAAGTGAAGAACCTGGGCATTATTTTTGACTCTGAGCTGACTTTTATTCCTCACATAAAAAATATTACTAAAATAGGTTTTTATCAACTAAAGAACATCGCCGGAGTCCGCCCCATTTTCTCTCGGGCCAATACGGAGACACTGATGCATGCTTTTATCTCCAGTAGAATTGATTACTGTAATGCCCTGCTTTCTGGTCTTCCCAAAAAGAGTATATCAGGTTTACAACTACTACAAAATTCAGCAGCACGTGTCCTGACAAAGACCAGGAGGCGGGAGCACATTACACCGGTCTTAAAATCATTGCATTGGCTCCCCGTATGTTTCAGGATCGACTTTAAGGTTCTTTTAATGGTTTTTAAGTGTCTTAATGGTCTTGGGCCTTCTTATCTCTCTGAACTGCTTTTACCATATAAACCTTCGCGATCTCTGCGCTCCTCTGGCAGCCGTCTCCTTGTCACCCCAAAAGTCAGGTCACACAAGCATGGCGAGGCGTCTTTCCAGTTTTATGGCGCTCACCTCTGGAACAGGCTGCCAGAGGACCTCAGGGCTGCAGAGAACGTTCATGTTTTTAAGAGCAGGCTCAAGACTCACCTTTTTAGCTTAGCTTTTAACTGATTATTATTTATTACTGTTTGTTTAATTGCTCTGCATGTTTTATATGATTATATTTTTATCAGTTTTACTATTTAATCTTAGCACATTAATTTACTGTTTATTTTTATACTTTAATTTATCTTAATGCCCGTTCCAGTGTTTCCTCTGTGGGAGCCCTCTGCCCCGGAAGCGGTGGTCGGCTGTGGCTGCCTGGGTGCTCTCCAGGTGGAGTTTGGGTGGAGGTGGGGGTCTTGGCCTTGCCTCCACTGGGTGCCCTGTGTCGGTGCCTCGGCTGCTGCTGTTAGTCTACCGCTGCCGGGGCACATGGCTCCTCTGACGGCGTTCCTTGCATGGTTCATCTACACTCGACCCAATGTCCTTTTTTACTTTTTCTTTTACCTGTGTGTGTGCATGGGAGTTGGGTTGGGGGGAGGGGGGTATAACTGTGATCATGCTTTTAAATCTGTGGGGGAGGGAAGGGAAGGTGGTTTATGTGGGGTCATTTTAATCCGTAAAGCACTTTGTGATGCAACTTCTTGTATGAAAAGCGCTTTATAAATAAAGTTTGATTTGATATATATAAATGTATATATATGTGTGTATATATATATGTATATGTGTGTATATATATATGTATATATGTATATATATATGTGTGTATATATATATGTGTGTATATATATATATATGTGTATATATATGTGTGTGTATATATATATATGTATATATATGTGTGTATATATATATGTGTATATATATATATATATATATATATATATATATATATATATGTGTGTGTATATATATGTATATGTATATATATATATATGTGTGTATATATATTCAATTCAGTTTATTTATATAGCGCCAATTCACAACAGATGTCATCTCAAGGCACTTAACAAGAAGTCATTTCAATACAATTATACAAACATTCCAATCAGTTAAAAAGTTTCCTATTTAAGGAATCCCAGCAGATTGCGTCAGTCATTGGCGTGAGGTTGGGCAGATTTCCAACCACAGCAATCCTTCAGCAATCCCTCATACTGAGCAAGCATGTAGCGACAGTGGAGAGGAAAAACTCCCCTTTAACAGGAAGAAACCTCCAACAGAACCAGGCTCAGTAGGAGCGGCCATCTGCCACGACCGTCTGGGGGTTTGAGAAGACAGAGCAGAGACACAGAAGGAACAGAAGATCCGATATAAGAGAACTTTCTATGTTACAGAAAGTAAAAAGTTGATAACAGGACACAGTGGATGTTCAGTTACTGAGAGGATCATCCCAGTCGATGACCCCCGTCCAACAGGGCATTGCAGCCAAGCAGGATACCAGACCAGGTGTATCTTCGATGGGGAGAAAAACACTGAGAGAAAACAAAGTTAACAGTCGAAATAACAGAATGTACTGTAATACAACTGGAGAGTCGTAGGAGAAAAGGAAGTAGCAGAGTGAAGAAAATTGGTAAGTCTGTCCTCCAGCAGTCTAAGCCTATAGCAGCATAACTACAGAGATAGCTCAGGATGACCTAAGCCACTCTAACTATAAGCTTTATCAAAAAGGAAAGTTTTAAGCCTGGCCTTAAAAGTAAACAGAGTGTCTGCCTCACGGACTAAAGCTGGGAGCTGGTTCCACAGGAGAGGAGCCTGATAACTAAAAGATCTGCCTCCCATTCTACTTTTAGAGATCCTAGGAACTACAAGTAAACCTGCAGTCTGAGAGCGAAGTGCTCTTTTAGGAACATATGGAACAATTAGATCTCTGATGTATGATGGAGCTTGATTATTAAGGGCTTTGTATGTAAGAAGAAGGATCTTAAATTCTATTCTGGATTTAACAGGGAGCCAATGAAGGGAAGCTAAAACAGGAGAAATGTGATCTCTCTTTTTAATATTCATCAGAACTCTTGCTGCCGCATTTTGGATCAACTGAAGGCTTTTAATGGCATTTTGTGGACTTCCTGATAGTAAAGAATTACAGTAGTCCAGCCTTGAGGTAACAAATGCATGGACTAGTTTCTCAGCATCACTCCTGGACAGGATGTTTCTAATTTTAGCAATATTCCGGAGGTGAAAGAAAGAAATCCTAGAAACCTGTTTAATATGGGATTTAAATGTCAAGTCTTGGTCAAAAATAACGCCGAGGTTCTTTACGTTATTACTGGGGGACAATTTAATGCCATCCAGATGAAGTGATTGACTAATCAGTTTCTGTTTAAGAACTTCTGGTCCAAAGACAGCAACTTCTGTCTTGTCAGAATTTAAAAGCAAAAAGTTTAGGGTCATCCATGCTTTTATGTCTTCCAGACATGCCTGTAATCTACCTAACTGACTGGGTTCATCAGGATTTATGGATAAATATAGTTGTGTATCATCGGCATAGCTGTGGAAATTTATCCCATGCTGTCTAATGATTCTACCAATTGGAAGCATATATATGGTGAAAAGAATTGGTCCAAGGACAGAACCCTGTGGAACTCCACAAGTAACCCTTGAGAGTGAAGATGATTTATCATTTAGATGAACAAACTGGAATCTATCAGACAAATATGATTTAAACCAGCCTAATGCTGTTCCTTTGATCCCTGCAACATGTTCAAGCCTTTCTAAGAGAATATTATGATCGACTGTGTCAAAAGCAGCACTGAGATCTAACAAAACCAGAACAGACACCAGTCCATTATCTGAGGCCATGAGAATATCATTAGTAACCTTCACCAGTGCTGTTTCAGTGCTATGATGAGCTCTAAAACCTGACTGAAACTCTTCAAACAGCTCGTTACTGTTTAGATGTTCACAGACTTGATTAGCAACTATTTTCTCAAGGACTTTGGATAAGAAAGGAAGGTTAGATATAGGTCTGTAATTCACTAAGTCATCTTGATCAAGGGAAGGTTTCTTGAGTAAAGGTTTAATTACAGCTATTTTAAATTCCTGTGGTACGTATCCGTTTACTAAGGATAGATTCATCATATCCAAAATGGGGCCAGGAACCAAATGGAACACTTCTTTAAATAATTTGGTTGAGATTGGGTCCAAAATACAAGTTGAAGATTTAGATGAGGCTAATATTTTTGATAATTCTGAAAGCTCGACTGAATCAAAACAGCCTAAGCAATACTGAGGTTCTACAGTTCTTTCCGATACTGACTCATTTACTGAGGAAGAAGTACTCATGTTTGGGAGGGTGCCAATGATTTTATTTTTAATAAAATTTATTTTATTTATGAAGAATCTCATAAAATCATCACTGCTAAGAGCCGGGGGAATAGTTTGCTCAACAGAGCTATGACTCTGTGTAAGTTTGGCAACTGTACTAAAAAGAAACCTAGGATTGTTTTTATTCGCCTCTATTAATGATGAAAAATATGCTGTTCTAGCTTGTCGAAGGGTCTTTTTATACAGCAGTAGACTGTTATTCCAGGTTAAATAGGAATCCTCTAGATGTGTAAAGCGCCATTTTCTCTCCAACTTCCTAGTATTCTGCTTTAAAGTACGCAACTCTGCGTTAAACCAAGGAGTCAGCCTCCTATGGCTAGCCACTTTCTTTTTTAATGGGGCTACACTATCTAATGCCAAACGCAATGAGGACGTAACGCTGTGAACCAGACCATCAATTTCTGAAGGGTTAGAGATAGAATTGCTGCCATCCACTGTGTTACTCTGAGACACTGAGGAAAGTAAGAATGGTACAGATTCTTTAAAAATTGTTACAGCATTGTCTGATAAAGTTCTACTATAATGAAATTTTCTTTCAGATTTAAGATGGTCAGTTAAAGTAAATTCAAAAGTTATCAAGAAGTGGTCAGACAGGACCGGGTTATGTGGGTGGACTGTTATTTCCTCACACTCAATACCGTATGTCAGTACAAGGTCCAAAGTGTGTTTACCTGAGTGGGTCGATCCCTGTACTTTTTGAGTAAAGCCAATTGAGTCTAAAATAGCATTAAAGGCTGCATTTAGGCTATCACTTTCAGTATCCACATGAATATTGAAGTCCCCCACTATAATAACCCTATCAGTATTTAATACTATATCAGATAAAAAATGTGAGATCTGATCCAAGAATTGAGAGTAAGGGCCTGGTGGACGATACAAAACCACAAACAAAAATGGTCTTAATGTTTTGCAACTTGGATGAGGAAAATTAAGGGTTAGATGCTCAAAAGAACTGTAGCTATCAATTGGTCTGGGACTAATTAGTATATCAGAACGGAAAATGGCTGCAACTCCTCCTCCTCGCCCAGTATTTCTAGGAATGTGAAAATTTAAATGACTGGAAGGAGTTGACTCATTTATACTGACATAATCCTCCTGCTGCAACCAGGTTTCTGTGAGACAAAGGAAATCAATGTGATTATCACAAATCAAGTCATTTACTAACAAAGTCTTTGAGGAGAGAGATCTTATGTTTAATAAACCACATTTAATAGATTTATTTTCAGTCAAAGTTGTATTTATTTTTATGAGATTTCCATAATTTGCTTTTGTTGGCTTAACTTTTAATCCATTTAATTTTGGCCG
>OY747705.1:22197500-22372500 GCA_963556495.2 Valencia hispanica | reverse complement strand
AAGCCTACATCCACAGAAGATCTGAGGTTAGTTCTCCAAGATGCTTGGAACAACCCAACCAGCCAAGTTCTTTCAAAAACTGTGCAAGTCTACCAAGATGAATTGACACTGTTTTGAAGGCAAAGGCAAGGGCGGTCACACCAAATATTGATTTGATTTAGATTTCTCTTTTGTTCATGCAACTTGTTGTTTGATAAAAATAAATGGTAAACACGTCCATTTTTGAAAGCATTCCAGCCTCTGTGTGCCCAGCTCCTGCTGTCTGTTGGTTCCTGTGATCTGAATCGATAACGGTGACGTCATGGTCCCTGTTTCGAATGTCGGGAACGCGCCCTGGGTAGGAGGCCGCGCGTTCTGCTGGGGACACAACTTGTTCAAATCTAAAGCTCAAGGTCGCTGACAGCCTCCGGTACCTTGGATTTCAGGTACTGTTTTTATCCCAGACAGACATAGGACTGTCTCGCTGAGTGTTACTAATTTTAAACTCGTCAGAAGTGTCGGGAAGCGCGCTCGTTTAGGTTGGCTGGCTATGCTAGTAGCGCGGCTAACGTTAGCCAGCCGAAGCTAGAGTTTATTCGATCAAAAACAACCCGGATTTGATTGTTGGTTGTTGCCAAGGACACGTTTGTTTTTATCTCTGATTTCCTTTGTAACGAGGGGTAAACGTGTAAGCTTTGTTCTTGTTTTGCCGTTAGTATGTAGTGTCAGACAGATAAAACGGCTTGCTAATGATACTGTTTGCTTTGAGCTATGCCATCACAGGTCGGCTGTTGTTTTCTACCACAGCCTGTCAATTGGAAGTTGTTTGGTTGGATTTCAAGCTATCGTACCTTCATGTTTACTAAGTATTTTGTTATGTGAGAGTTTTGTGTCTGTTTTCGAGTTGGTTTCGTTGTTGACTTGTCTTTGGGTTTTGTTCCTTTAATGGGAACTTTTTACTGATCTGCATCTTGCTTTGCGGCGGAAGAAAGTGTAATCCATCAGCTAGCTGGTGTTTTCGCATACCGTCGCTCTCCCTTTAAACTGCAATTATGAACGACTCTTTTGTAGCTTTTGTTTGTTGACCCTTTCTTGTTCTTTCCTGAAAAATCCTCATCTTAATAGGATAAACGCTTTTGCAGGGTTTGCCCTAATATATAAAATCTGTTTTACTTTAATTTTTTTGTCTTATGTTATGGACAGTCTTACATATTGTGTTTATTGCAATCTTTTTTTAAACTTTGGTTTCAGGTTTTTAGTTTATTGTACTTTGATACTTTAAAGAGTGGACTGGACTTTGTCACTCTATGATTGGTGTTGGACCACTGAACTTATAAATATGTTAGGCTAACTTTTTAATAAAATTTAAAATCACAAAATAATCTTGAACCATAACCATCTAAAACTCTGAACTTGCTTCTGCTCTGTTCTCATGCCGCAATGCCAGTCTCCAAGCTCTTTTAGCGGAAAAATGGAAACCTCATCTGGTTAGATGGGGACTGCTGACCATTTTGACTAACTTATTCTACCACATTTTCAGGATTATCCTCTCCCACCCCCCTTCCCCCTCTGTCAGAGCATGGCTCAGGAGACCAATCAGACGCAAGTGCCAATCCTTTGCACTATGGGATGTGGTTTCTATGGTAACCCCCGCACCAATGGCATGTGCTCTGTCTGCTACAAGGAACACCTGCAGAGACAACAGGGAGGGGGACGATCCAGCCCTCCCGGAGAGAAAGGTAGGACGATAGGTGAGATAACCTGCCCCCAACTGGGTTCAGTCTGCTATGGGGTTTTAAGGTGAGAATGACGGGTACACTTTCAGCCTTCAGAGCTCTTGAGTTTGCTAAAAGGGGTTGGAGAACAGCTGCCTCCACTGTGGCATAAGAAAGCAAGAGAGTGACATTGTCATGTGCTGTTTCACCTGAACTCACAATACATCTGATCGTCTTGACGAAGGCAGCGTGTTTTCTTTTTCAAGATACTCAAAATAAGGTTGAAAATCACCTCTGCAAGTTCTGTGTTAACACGCTTTTCTTTTCACACACAGCCGCTACATCACCATCAGGATCACCAACGTCAGCGAGTGTAACTGTGGAGGACACAAACTCAGAGCTCAGTACAGAAGCAGCAGGAACCCCACCTGAGGAACAAACAACCAGGTATGCTAGCAAAACTCCTGGGGCATTTTCTCTCTTTTATATATTTTATAATTATTGATTCTGGTTCATTTATTGTCGCCCAATATCTGTTCATCTGATTACTCAATTTATACTAGTGCCATAGATTGTCTATTTAAAATGAGATTGTAAACCTCTATTTTTATGGGGTTTTTTGTCATAAAAAATGCCACGCCATAACAGTGTTGACATAAAGATTTAAAACGTGTAAAATTAATAGTACTTTTCAGTTGCTTATTGCTTAGAATATTATACCTTTTTTCCAATTCAGCTCTTTATAGAGTAACGTGTATGATGGAGTTTTAGGAACATTGTTGATCAAATAAAAAATAATGTGGTCACGGAGGACAAAATTTCCACACAAAAAAAAAGAAACACTAATAAAATGTCATTTTAAATATTTACCAGAAAAAACATGGATGTTTTCTGTGGAGTTACAAGAAGCAAAAGGATAATTTCCCCATAATTAAGCACAAGCATTTAGGATACTAAAACTAAGAAATTCTCTGACATTGTAAAGTAAGAAATTTATAAGGGAAAAAAAACCCTGAAGTTCAGTGAGATTTTAAAGTCAGACATTTGCGACAAAAATGCTGAATGTCCTCTAGGATTGCAGTTGTAAATTTAGGAGATATACATCTGGATATTTTCCAAAGTGTAAGTGGGGCATCTGGTCTCTGCCTGTATCAGAACAACATCTCAGGGGAACAGATTCCATGCAGCAATGTTGCAGCATCTTCCTCACCATCCCAGGTGTGTATTCCGGATCCGGTTCAAGGCGTTCATTGTGCACCTGAGACATGTCGTTCTGATACAGGACGAGCCTGGATATACCGCTTACATTTTAGAAAAAATCCAAATGTGCACCTCATAAATTTACCACTACAATTTTAGATGACATGCTGCATTTTTTGTTGCAATTGTTTAACTTTAAAAGCTTGTTAAACTTCAATGTTTTGTTCATGAAGATTTCTGACTGTACAAGGTCAGATAATATCTGTTTTCATATAATTTATTTGTCTTTTAATCTGGTAAAACTCTCCTTTTTCCTTACAAATTTGCATCTTTGCAGATTTTGTTTTAAATGAAAACATACGGTCACATTAATTCTCCGACCTTTTACAAACTGACAGATACTTTTTTCATTGTCTTTTTTTGTACTATTTGATTTGTCTTAATTTAAACCAATACTCCTCTATCTTTTGTGATGTTAGTCCCTGCTCTCCGAGCCCAGTTACTCAACAGATGACAGCTATGAGCATCTCCCAAGATTCAGGGACTGTAGACTCTGATCGAGCAGTGGCTGAGGGAGCGGAGGAGGAGGAGGACGAGGACGAGGAGGGTACATCCAATAGCACAGGTGAGCCTTAAATAAGTGGTTTCTAAAACAAGTCCTAATAGAAGTGCAAGAGGAAAAAAGTTTATTTGTGTATCAGAACTTGTTCCAGTGCAATTATATTGTAATATTCAGTCTTGTTTCTTTTTTTGTGTGTACTTCTCAGCTTTTACTTTTTGCTCAAAACAATATGGCTTTAATCCCATTCTTAGCAACTTTATTTACCTCAAATATGATCCTGTTGAAAATTAGCAACATTCTAATGAAGGAATGTGAAATCATTGGATTTCATTTTGGATTTGCTAGAATATTCTTTAGATCATTGTTCACAACAGAACAGTTCTGCCTGTGAATATTTACACAATCATGACGTACCTCAACAAAAAACAAAATAAAAGATGTGTGAAAAGCTTTAAAATAAATTAATCTCTTATCACAGCAGCTATAAAAATGCTAGCTTTTAAGTTGAACTTATGTAATTATGGAACATTTCCACTTTTCTAATGGGAAGAATAGTCTTGTAGTCAGAAAGTTGCTGGAATAATTCCAGCTTCCTCCCTTGGCTGTTTTGGTGTATGAATGTGCGTGCATTTGTGAGTGCGGCTAGGTGACTGTGCTTATACCCTCTAAATTATTCAGGTGGTCAGTATAACTGGCAAAGGGTAATATAATGTTCCATTTACTTTATGCCACGTTCACACCGCTGGCTTTGTCCGCGTCAAACGCTCACAGAGCGACTAGTTTGATGTGTATACATTGTTGAGCCTAAAGCTGGCAAAGCCTGCCACTTGCTGAGCAAAAATAGAGAGAGTGGGCGGGGCTTCCTCTGTGGCCGGATGTTTTAAACAATGGCGCATCATATCGAGAGAGTGGCTTGGCTTTATTTGCTAAATAAAGCTAGACAACGTCGACGTCGGGCGCATTAGCGCCATTTGTGGATACACCCCATTCTTGAGGCGTTCTGAGTTTGGAGAGTTTAACCAGTTGCTCCAGGAGCTGCGTATGGATAAGGTTCGCTTTCAGGGCTATTTTAAATGTGTAGTGATGTCACTACAGTTAGACGCTCGGATTGGTTGATGCTCGGGGGACGATGTCAAAAGTTCAGCAAGCTGAACTTTTGCGTTGCTGGCTTTTGCCACTTTGAAGCTTGAAAAGTAGCAAAAGCTCCAAAAGTTGCCGTGCCTAAAGCACACAAAGCGCTGCAGAAACTGTGACAGCCTCAACCATAGACTTGACATGTAATCTTGCTGTTCTAGGTGTTGTCGCTTTGGGCGGTGTGAACGCGGCATTAGAAGTCGGACCTGGGTTTGACGTCACACATAAGAAAACAGCGTTCCAGTTAATGTAGTCAGATATGTCAGGATTCCAACATGGAGAGGCCCAGGTAGCCATTGTTGGTACTACCTCTGGTAAACATCTTATATGCTGTACTTTCCAAATGCAAACACCACTTTTTTTTAATTAAGTTTAAGTTTAGAATTACAGGCTCTACATGTAACATTGATTTTAGTTGCACTCTTACAAGTGTGTCTTGTAAAATAAACATGTTTCCACCACAGCTTACTGTTGTTGACCCAATGAGCGGCCATATTGAAAGTCAGTTGGAGCTAGACAAAATCTCAGACTTTCCAGTAGATTTTTCCCGCTCGGAAGTCAGAATTTCCTAGTTCCGACTTCAAATGGAACGCATCATATGGTCAGTCCATTTACCATTTAAAAGGATTCCCTGGCCCACAGCATATTAGAGCATCCACTATTCTTAACAGTAGGTGTGAGGTGCTTTTTCACAGTCCTCCTTTAACGAGCCACTTATTTTCAGTTATCTTCCTCTCAGTGTAAACTAGCGGGAAAAAACTTGGATCCTCATCCAGCCTTGCTTGTCCCAGTTGAGTGAAACCACTGATAAGGTCAAGCTTAAATGTGCAGTGATTTTCTTGTAGCCATTTCCTGACTTATAACTTTGACACACAACTGCCTTACTTGAATCACATGTTGTTTTTTTTGTCTTGCCTATTTTGTGGAGTGGCAAAGTGGAATAGGCCTCTGTGCCGTGCTTTAGTTGTACCTCAGAGAAAAAATCTTGTGTTGTTGTGATTTTGATGTCTTGGACTTAAGACACTTTTCCTTTTGAGTTGAGGCTTTTACTTTGTGTTTTTCAATTCACTGCACATCAGTAATCGTATTGAGGACATACCCTTTCAAAGTTCAGTAAGGCCAGTTTATATCTTGTAGTCCTGACACAAAGATATCAGATCCAATATTGATCTTTAATGTTTTGCTTTAAAATCACTTAAATATTTGTTTGCATTTTTTAACCCTCAACTAAGCCACTATTTTCCTTGTAATATCAGAACCTGTGGGTGATGATGCACAGGCTTCCTCTGAAGGTGACCAAACCCCTGATAAAAACAAGAAAAAGAATCGCTGCTTTTCTTGCCGGAAGAAAGTGGGCCTTACTGGTAAGTAGCGAAAGAAATTTCCACACATTTGCGGTCATTATTAAGCTCGGTTTATTTGTTTTTTAAAAGTCCATAACTATTTTGTATAGAAATAAAAGGCAGGTTCTGTTTTTACATGTGGCTAATAACAGAACTGCTTGACAAGAGCCTCTAACTTAACTTGTATGTGGCAACTAGCCTGAACATAGCATTCTTTAGCACTCTCAAAGCTGGTCACTTTTGGTTTGACCTGGTCTCACTTGGTCATCTACTTTTGATAAATTTACTGGGGTTTATGGCACATTCCTGTTATTACTAGAAAAATACAGAAGAAAGTTTTGTGGCTCATTCCGGACCCCCATTTTGTTTTCTTTTTGCAAAACATTGACCTGTCAATTCTAATTTTTCTTTAAGAGCTATAATACAATAAGATGTAAGAACCGTTTTCTTATTTTTCCCCCTCATGTCTTTCCTCATGAATCAGACCAAATTTGCTCTACTCCTTTGTTATCAGCTGAAGCCTTTATTTCTTTTTTTATTCTTGCTGCTTGAATGAACGGCAGACATGTTGTATAAACAATTTTTTAAATGTCTTCTTCCATCTTAGTGCTTCCCCTTTTAATTCAATGTTTAGATTTAGCTCACTTTGAGTCTTCCTTCCCCTCCAACAACTTGCGCACTGAAAAGGTGGAGTTTTGAGTTTCTGACCGGCTCGTTAGCGGTCACAATCAATCCAGCTGAAAATTGTCTAATTGTGGTCCCCTGCTAATTTCCCAATGCATTTCTGATTAATTGAAAATATGTACTATCTGAAAAATGTATATGAAAGCATTTTAAAAATCAGTAATTAATTGAAATCTCAACCAGAGTTCTACGGAGCTGTTGGTGCATGAACAAAACTTATTTTATACTATTTGATTAACCTGTATCCTTTCTTTTTTTCTTTCTTGTAAATCAGGTTTTGACTGTCGCTGCGGCAACCTGTTCTGTGCCATCCATCGTTACTCTGACAAACACGACTGTCCATACGATTACCGGAGTGCAGCTGCTGCACGCTTACGCAAGGAGAACCCCATCGTTGTGGCTGAAAAAATACAGAAGTTATGAGGACTAAGTGCAATAAAAGTCTCTTAGACTTTGTGAATTGAACAATGGCAACTTGGATGAAAAACACCTGGCATCGTGGCTTCATTTATTCAAGGTAGTCTAAGGCGGGCAGGTGGGGCGACGTGGTTGCAGCAAAAGTCAAGACGTGTCCCTTACTAGTGTTTCCCTCCCTCTCTTTCTTGCGCTCTCTCTGCTTGTGACTGCAGCTAAATCTGGGTGTGTCTGTGTTTTAGGTTTGTATGAAAGTGTGTGTGTGTGTGTTTGCATACATCTGCTTGAGAGTTGGGGGGGGGAGTAGTAGGGGCTTGATGGACATTTGTTTTGCCATGGACGAGGGAAGTGATTTCATTCTAGCCCTTTTTGTTTCTCAACTTGGAGGGATCGTGTTAGTAATTTTTTTGTACAATCCCTGTAGGTAGTAGAAATAAAATGGGGATAATCTGTTTGGGAATGTGCCACAGCCTGGATAATGACACCAGATTATTCAGAAGGTGTAGTTAGTTTGAAAAATACAAAACATACTAAAATTTCATGTCAGACCTTTTTAAGGGCTTTGGAATATTTTTTTCTTCTTCTTTAAAATCCTGTAGTAAAACAGCTTTTTTTCCTCCCCCCTCCCTCTCCTAACTCACTCTGTGGATCACCACATGTTGAAGTCCAAAGGCTCAGCATTTTTTCAGACATTTCTTTCTCTGTTAACATGTATGAATACTGGGTGGATGAACAGCTATTGATTGGGGGTGGGGGGAGGGGTTCAGGGCAGATGGAGAACCTTGACTCAACCGAGTGATTGAACCCTGTTTTGTTTTTTTTCTTCTTTGTTTTAATGAGCGTATGACATCAGAAGATTTATATTAATATATTCTAGTTAGCTTGAATTGTGTGATTGCATTCTATTTATTTTATATTGTTTGGTTGGTATGTTCTGGAGGATTGGCGGCATGTGTCAGCAAATTGTTAGGATTTGCACTTTGCAGTTATATTTAATTAATTCCATCTTCATTCTATTACTATAAAAGTGAAATAATACAACCTCAAATGGATTGGAGTGCAGTTTTGCTGCAACCTGTGCAGTAAAGTTGCCTTTTCCCTTTTTTTTTTTTTTAAAAACAAAGCACAACAGATCTGAACTGCAGAGCACAACATTGTGCCACACCTACTTGGTTTTGTTCAGCATTTTGGTCATTTAAAGTTTCTATCTGAGCTGTAGAGCAGGCTCAGAGAAAAAAAAAATTGCCTTGTTTTAGTGATGAGGTGTTCTTGAGGTTTTCCTTGAAAGCCTATTTTCTTTGTGTGTTTGTTGTTTGGAGCCAGAGTGAGGCTCCACATTTCTCTAACCACCAGCAGACCACTGACACATGCTGAATGAAAACTGACCTGGGTCGCAGTTAAGCTACACACAAAAACATGTTCCGCTCAGCAAAGATTGTCGCCGTGCTGTGCTTTTTACATTGCTGTCTGATTCAGACGAGTCCTTATGCAAAGATTGCTTCTAGGTAGCTTCTTTTCAAGAAGATCTGACCTAATGCATGTGTGCGGTTGCACATAAATCGCTGCATTGCAAGTTGACGGCATAGTTGGAAATGGAGCTCTAATCAATAGAAAGGCCACACAGCAGTAGCACAATGCATGGCTGAAACCTTTGGTGTTGAAGTTAACAGGACTCAACAGTTTGGTTTATTTTCCTAATGTAAATAACAAATGGCTCCAATTCGTATAGTATAATCTTTATGTAGATTATTGCCAGCTAACTAAAGGGATGGATTAAGGTGAAGAATAGTACTATGTGTATTAAACTGCTTTTCATAAATTTTCCAAAAAAAGAAAAGTGCCCTTACAGGCACTGACAATTTTACCAATTTATCACCCCATTTATTGTACAATTATAACATCTAAAATTCAGTGTTTTCTGTAGGCCACCCGCTACTCGTATCTTCACCAAGCCATGCATCTTCTGTTTTTTACAATTGTAACTTTTTTTTTTTTAACCCATTGCTGACTTAGTCTGCATCCCAATCCACACTTTTATCCTGTTACTGATATCAAAACTTTAAAAAAGGCCCTCGTGACATTCAGATAGCAGTTGAGGTTTCACCTTTTCATTATTTAAGCTTTCCCTGTAAACATTGCTTGATCTTTATCATTAAGTATTTTTAAAAGAGCAGTAAAAAAAAAAGCTGAAAGGAAACTGCAGGGGTGTTTAGTTTTGTTTCCCAAAAGAAGCCAATGCAGATTGTGACCTAAGTGAAGATTTTTCTTCTGAGAAGAGTTTCAATTTGAATTCCTGTTGAAGTCTCTGTGTTGGTGATGGACATGTCTGAATGGCTGCTGGGGTGAGGACTTGGCATGCCAATACCAAGCCCACTTACCTGCGATAGGCTGAGCATCTATAAACCCTAACTGTGATTAATTTCTCCTGCCGTTTTGCATCTAGTGGAAAATTGAAATTCAGATGGGGGTGAATCTCTGGTGATGACGAAACAAACAACGGTCTCGCTTTAGGAAGACTTATAGCTGGTGCACTTATATATATATATATATATATATATATATATATATATATATATATATATATATATATATATATATTATATATATATATATATATATATATATATATATATATAAAATAAAAATCCCAGACACTCAAATAGCTTTGCTTTACTGATGATTTGTAAAACGATTGTTCAACTGTGGAAATCATGGGGGCTGTGCTTATTAATGACTGCTCATATCAGTGACCCAACCCTGTAAACATGCTTTTCCTTATTATTACGAGCAGTTTGAATGTAAACCACAATATTTCACACGTTATGATGTCAATTTAACAAACTATTTGGATTTCATTCTGACTGTTTAAGGGAGAGAATGGATAGCCAGTTGTCCTTTTTACATAAGTGTCAGTTGAACCACTAACATTGTTTAGACTGTGATTTGGCACCAGCAACTAGGGTTGGCGTTCCTACATAATCTAGATTCCATCAGTACATTCACCTCTTTTTTTTCTTTCTTTTTTTCTTCTTCTCTGTACTGATTATGTTCTGCTGTCTTCAATTCAATGTTAACATAGCCGTTCATAAGAAATGTCTTCATCATACAGGGGCTTTGATTGATAATGATAAATCTGTATCTTGGTTTAAGTTCTGTTTCACTGCTGGAGCAAAAGCAAATTAAGATTATTTTGATCACTGTTGTTAATGATAAATTATAGACATTTCAAATTACATTTTTGTTCAGAGATCTAGTTCCTGTCCCTTCGCACTCCAGTCCCCCAGAGACACAATCAGATAACTTTTTCTTTTTTTTTCTTTTAAGAGTTAGGATTGTATGATGTGTAAGATTAAGTATAAAACAATAAAATCACAAAGTTTATTTTAAAGTATACTTGTCTTTTGTTTTCATTTTTATACATGGTTGTGTTACTTTTCATATTTCTTCACATTAAAACTACAAACATTGTATTTTATCTCTATTTCAAGTGGTAGACCAACACAAAGTAGCACATAATTTTGGAATGGAAGTAATGTTGCTGGCTGTGGTTTAAGATAAAAATATTCTGCCTCCATCTTTACTCGAGTACCCCTAAAGAAATCCCTGTCAATTGCCAGTGTTTACATATTTCATCTAAAATTGCTAAATGCAATGAAACCTTTGGCTCTAACATAATGTGGGAAAAAATTCATGCATATAAATACTTCTATAAGGCACTCGTGCACTTAATGTTACATTATCTAAACCGGCGCTGTTTTTTTTTTTTTTTTAAACAACACAGGCCTTCTGCTTTTGTACTTATTCTTTTGAGATTCAACAAAATGCCATTGGCACAAATGGTACTATTCAGCAGCACATAATGTGTTTTAGTGTTTAGCAACACCAAGAGCCTGTCCAAAGGAATAGTTTGTTTTGTCTGTATAAAGTCTTAAGATGACAACCGTTGTTTTATACTCCATCATAAAAAAATTAATTACGTGACCAATTGTACTCTTTGCTAAAACTCTGCAGCTGTGTTCTCTGGTATTTCAAATAAAATCTCAGACACACACACACACCAAAAATAGCTAAGTGTTGGGTTCCTAAACCATACAAAGCTGGGGCCTGTTTAAAGTGGCCTACATAAATAAGTAGAGCACTATTGCAGGTGCTGTCTCCTACTAAAAAGTCCAAACAAAAAAAAAAAAAGATGAACAGAGGTACTTGAATATATGTTGCAGAAATTAAAACGTTATTGATAGGCTGTGTACATGTTGACATCGGCTGACTTGCCTATTTTCAGCTATGATTGTCGCATATTTGTGCTTAAGTTTCAAGCACCAGGACATAGTCCTCACAGAAGCCCTGTAGGCCTAAAGAAATGAGTAGATGTTAACATTGCGTACATGCCATTCTACTGGCACAGAACTGACTGGTAGACTTCGATGGTAATGTCTGAGTCATCTACTTAAGAAACCTTTGTCACTGGTGTTCTAGTTATAGCTTTACTCCTTTAACACATGCAAAGTAGTTACAAGAAGGAATCTGTTCAACCTTCTCTAGCAATAAACTAAGTCTGAAGCTTTTTCCGACCTGAGAAGACAGCTTCTATTATAACTTTAAATGCGATTCAACAAGTTAAATTTTTTGACATCTTATTTACACATCAAAGGCTGAACTCTCAAAGCCTGTACAGAACAGAAATTATTTGTTTGAGCAAATCTGTATATTGGAAAATAGCTATTAATCAATAAAACCATTTTGTTGCAATGAGCTTGATTCTCTTTCCTTTGAGAAATTGCAAGGACAGAGTTTTACTATTGACTTGGTATTCAAACTTTTTTTTTTCTTTTTTTTTTACAGAGGAATGTAACCAATTTCACTCCTGTCTTACTTTTAAAGGAACAATTTATTTTATTGTATTTAATTTTATATCGCTTCTAAGAGTAACTTCTGTCTGTATACATTGAAATGCCAAAAGTTCAAAAACTTTACTGTGCACATAGTGTTGGTGCTTGGAATGAAAAAGTTTGCTCTGCAACGGTTTTGTTTTTCCTCAAATGTTTGAGATATTAAGCAGATAGCAACCCAGGGAAGGCAGAGCATGTACAGTTATAGCAATTCCTTAGAATCTACTCTAGCTTCTACAGCAAAACCAGTCCAAAAACGACAGCATTGTAGTAATATGAGAATATTCACTGTTAACTGTCAAAACCCAAGATGCTGCCCTCCGAAACATCTGAAGGTAAAACTGGTAAGGACTGATGCGGACCCCTGTGAGATCCCATGATAAACGGGAAGAGATTCTGAGAATGTGTTGTTGAACTAGCGACACACCTCTTTCAAGCAGGTACAACCACTGCAACACATGGCCTAAGAAGCCAAAGTGGTTGCGAAGTGTGTCCAATACAATATTGCGGTCTACTGTGTCAAGGGCAGAGCTAAGATCTAGCTACAATAATAACACTATCACCCTGAGATATCCCCACTTTTTGAGTTATCTCCGTGTAAAATAGTTTATTTTTTTCATTAATTATATGTAATGTAAAAAATTAACAACTGAAAAGCACAGTATTTTTTAGTTTAGTTAATAAGATAGCTAACATTGGCAGACTTTACCTGAGTGTTCTGTTGTTACTCCAGACATTTGTTGATACTCTTTATATTCTCACTTTTACAGCTCCTAAATATTAGTGTGTGTGTGTGTGTGTATATATATATATATATATATATATATGTGCATTTTTTTTTACATACATATGCCAAATTGGCTGATGTCAAATTCAAAGATTTCCCAAAGTATTTCCCAATATGTTTATTTACTTTACAGCTTGATGATGCATTTGTGCAAAAGAATTATAATCTTGTAACAAGACGTGGGTAGAGTACTCAAAAATTGTAATAAAGAGTAGCACTACTTAAACATATCTCTACTCAGTTATAAGTAAAATGTAGCCGACCAAATAATTACTCAAGCAAGAGTAAAAAAAGTATCTGGCTACTGAAGTACTGAGTAACTGATCATAATACCTGATTTAATATTTGAAATTAATGTCCTCAGTGGGGAAAATAAAAAAATTATGAAATGCTGGTATTGAAGAGAATATATACACTTTTTTTCAACATCAAACGTATGAAACCAATACTTACAGAAGCAATGTTAGAACAGGGTATACTACTTCCAGTGACCATGTATTCTGTTTATTCCCTTACCCACCTAAAAGCACTGTTGGCTTGGAATAGAACATCAACAGAGACATGTGGTAACTAGTTACATTAACTCAGTTACATTTACTTGAGTAACTTTTGGGGGGGAAATTTTACTTTTGAGAGTAGTTTTACGACACAGTTACTTTTAGTTGAGTAATTTAATAATGATAATTATCGTACTCTTGCTTGAGTAAAATATCTAGATTCTCTACACACTGTGAGTAAATTCCCTGAATGAAGAACAAACATGTTTTAAAGGGGGGTATTATGCAAAATGGACTTTCTGAAGAGAGAGAACCTGTCTTTCCCTCATTAAAAACATGCCTGAGGTGTTGCTCTGACCCATTCACTTATGTTAGAGTAATCTTTGAGTCTCTGCTGGTAGTTCTCTGGGTTTTTTGAGTCTCTGCTGGTAGTTCTCGGGGTTGCTGAAACGCCTGCTCCCACCTATCCCCGCCTTTTCCACCCATCTCCTCCTCCGACCTTACGTACTCAGCCGAGAGCCTCGCCCCTGCAGAGCTCCCCTACCCCTCCCCACCTCACACAACTCCGGCTGACTCCCAAGTGCAGTAATTATAACACACCAGCTGCAGCTGCGCGTCTTTTGTGGAATTCTTTTCCGACTCCGTGCATGCTGCAATGATGCACGCTATGTGACCAACTGAAGGGGGTGTGTCGGAATGAGTAGGAGGGTCTTAGAGAGCCACAGGCCAAAATCAAGGTGTCCAATACGGAAGTAAATTTCTTTAAGGTAGATTTGGATATATGATGGACTTTTAAAAGACTAAAGGCCGGTTTATACTTCTGCATCGTGTCCCTCGCATAGGGTACGCCGTAACCGCCGTAGCTCCTCGGACCTGACGTGCAGCCCAGCGACGCGACGCAGAGATGCGGAAGTACTCCCTTTTGATTGGTCAGTGAGATTACGTATTTACGGATGTTTGGGTTTTGTTGCTGAATGTATGCGGAAGCCGCCATTCTTAAAACACAACCCACGATGGACCAGACCAGCGAGCGATTGATTGAGGAGGTCAGGAAACATGTGCATATCTATGACTCCACCTCAAGAGATTACAAAGATACCCAGATGAACCAAAATTGATGGAGGGAAATCGCTGAAGCCATCGGCCTAGAAGTGGCCGAGTGCATGAAGCGCTGGAAAAACCTCCGTGATAAATATGTACGGTTGAGGTGAAAAATGGTCTGGAAAAGTGGAGAAGCAGGCGGGATGAAGACCCCCGCTTTTTTTATTTTAATATCGTGGTTGACCCCACACATCAGACACAGGGAGACTCACTCAAACTTCGACAAAGAAAATGTAAGTAATTGAATTGCCGATTTTCTGTTCTTTGTTCTTCTTCGGAGATGTGTTGCCGACATGTAACCATGTGTATTAACAAACAAAAAAATTTAACTGCTAATATCAATGCAGATGACTCATATAGCCACGGTATTAATGAGTAATGTTATCTAGTAGGACAACATTTCCCATTGTTCTGCAACAGGGAAACTGGCACGTGCTAGCCCGTTGCTGTCTTGATTACAGCACAGGAAAGCTACAGCACACGAAACTAAGTTGTTTTTCTACTTTTTTTTTTTTTCAAACAGGATGCAACACCCGCAGAATCTCCCACCCAGACTGTTGTCCAGTCCACGTCTGGTTTCAGCACGCCCGAGGAAGAGGGCACTTCCTTTTCCCCCAGCCCCTCTGTGCTGCTGCCAGCCTCGCCATGCCCCGTGCCCTCTCCGTCACCAAAACCTCCACGGTATTCAATAAAAAGGAGAAGTGACGAGTGGATCAAAGAAGAGCTGCAACGGGCACACGAAAGGCGGAAAGCAGCGGAGGAGCGCCTGGCATGTCCCATTGATGAGGAGGGAAGATCCGGTGCTCATATTGCGGATTTGCTGCGCAAAATACCCGGCGACACAAAAACGAGACTCATGGGAAAAGTCAGCCGGCTGGTTTATGAAGCTCTGGAATAAATTTATCACTAAATGGGAATTGTATAGTTTTCCTCATTTTCTTGATTTGTTTTTTTTTTAATATTTTGTCCTGTTTTTTAATCTTTTGTATTTGTGTATTGTTACATTACAGTTGCTTTTGTGCACTTTAATATTATTTATAGTTGAGTTTTTCCATTTTTTGCAGTTATATTTTATCTGCACCTTTTGTGTGTTTTCATATACCCATTAAACTTAACTTTTTGCTGTGCCTCATTGTACTTGTCTATTTCAGTGACTATATCCCTTTGATGCATATGTCCTACAATGGACACCCATTTAAAGGTTTTTTTTAAATAATATATGCAAGGGTGTGGATGTTATCTTTGCAAATTTCTCACTTCATTAGACATCAGTGAGTCATTCAATACTCTGCCATTAAATAAATCTTTGTCTTAGTGACAAATAGGCCAAAAGAAGGATACAGATGTTTGTATAAAATACAAATCACAAATGACAGCATATTAATGTTAATATAAATAGCTTAATAGAACAGACTAAAACTGAATAAAAACTCTAAGTTTAACATTAACAAAAGCATTCTACTTCTGTAGATGTTAAATCTGTTATGTGGAAAAAATGTGCTGCTGTTTTAATAATACATGCACTAGAGGGATATTGTAATTCATCTTGTTTGTCTTGTGTTATTAAGAAACATATACCATTGGCAACCAAGTCATGTTTTTTATTGCATAAAACACATGCAGATGTTTTCAATAACAAATAGTTCAGTCATTTGCGGATCTTCAGGAGAGCCGTCCACGATGGATGACATTGTCCTGCCATGGCAGCTTCCCAACATCCGAAATGAAATAGTTTGTCAGGTCTGTGCCCACTGCCAGGGCTGCTCTGGAGGACCGTGCCCTGGAAAGCTGATGTGGCTGCAGTTCTTTGAAAGAAAAAACAAAAAACTCAGGTTCCGGTGCCACTTTACTACGATATCTGCAGCAGGCCAAACAACAGATGAAGAGATAACAACAAGCTGCGGTGTGCCACTCCAGTTGATGGAAGACATAAATCTTAGATAAGTTTTAAGGTGGTTTCCAAATGAATCATTGATTTAAACTACTGGCAATATTAAACTATTTCTGACCCTCTGAGCTATGTCTCTAATTCTGGACCCTAACCAGAATCGGTCTGGACCTAGATCCAGTAACTAGGCAAGGCAAGGCAAGTTTATTTGTATAGCACAATTCGTGTTACATGACAATTCAAAGTGCTTCACATAAAACATCAAAAGCATTACAGCAGGGTGCAGAAAAAGCAAAACTACAGGAATAAAAACCATGATTTAAAATGAGAGCAAAAATAAAATAAAAAATCTTAAAAGAATCTTAAAAGAAGCCGTGGAGATTTAAAACTTAGAATAAAAATCGAATCAAAAGCAACTGAGAACAGTTGGGTCTTTAACCTGGATTTAAATAAACTGAGTGTTTCAGCTGATCTGAGGCTTTCTGGGAGTTTGTTCCAGACATGGGGAGCATAGAAGCTGAACGCAGCTTCTCCATGTCTGGTTCTGACTCTGGGAACTGATAAAAGACTGGATCCAGATGACCTCAGGGGTCGAGTAGGTTCATACTGGGTCAGGAGATCACTGATGTATTTTGGTCCTAAACCATTCTGAGCTTTATAGACCAGCAGCAGAACTTTGAAGTCTATCCTCTGACAGACAGGCAGCCAGTGTAAAGACCTCAGAGCTGGACTGATGTGGTCCACTTTTTTGGTCTTAGTGAGAACTCGAGCAGCAGAGTTCTGGATGAGCTGCAGTTTCCTAATCGATTTTTTAGGTAGACCTGTAAAGACGCTGTTACAATAATCAAGCCGACTAAAGATGAATGCATGGACTAGTTTTTCCAGGTCCTGCTGAGATATCAGATCTTTTATCCTTGAGATATTCTTAAGGTGATAGTAGGCAGATTTTGTGATTGCCTTAATGTGTTTTTCAAAGTTTAGGTCTGAGTCCATCACTATACCCAGATTTCTGACGTGGTTGGGGGTTTTTAGGTGTATGGACTAAAGCCCTGTGGTGACCTTCAATCTTTTCTCTTTAGCTCCAAAGACAATTACCTCCGTTTTGTTTTTGTTCAACTGCAGAAAATTGTGGCACATCCAGTCATTAATTTCCTCAATGCATTTGCCAAGAGCCTGTACAGGCCCTTGGTCTTCTGGTGACATTCTAATATATATCTGTGTGTCATCTGCATAGCTATGGTAACTTATATTGTTGTTATTTATTACCTCTGCCAGTGGGAGCATATAGATGTTAAACAGAAGAGGTCCCAGGATGGAACCCTGGGGAACCCCACATGTAATTCCCGTCTGCTCAGATGTAAAGTCACCTATTGACACAAAGTACTTCCTGTTCTCTAAGTACGTTTTGAACCAGTTTAGTACAGTGCCAGAGAGACCCACCCAGTTCTCCAGTCGCTTGAGTAAAATAATGTGGTCAACAGTATCAAATGCAGCACTGAGATCCAGGAAAACTAACACTGACATTTTTCCACTGTCAGTATTCAAACGGATGTCATTGATGACTTTGGTCAGAGCAGTCTCAGTGCTGTGGTGCTGTCTAAAACCTGACTGAAAGACGTCATAGCAGTTGCTTTGTCTTAAGAAGTCATTTAGCTGATGAAAAACAGCCTTTCAATGACCTTACTTAAAAATGGAAGATTGGAGATGGGCCTGTCGTTGTTCATTTGTGTCTTGTCCAGATTGTCTCTTTTCAGCAGGGGTTTAATTACAGCTGTTTTCAGGGGCTCTGGGAAAACACCCGACATTAAAGATGAGTTCACAATCTGTAACAGATCAGACTCCAAGATCTTTGAGACCTTTTTGAAAAAGCCTGTGGGCAGGATGTCTAAGCAGCAAGAGGAGGAGTACAGTTGACGTAAGATGTCCTCCAGATCGTTGCTGTTTATGAGATAAAACTGTTTCATGGTGTTTAAACGGATTTTCCGTGGACACTGTACATAACCTGAACCTGCCGTTAATGAACCAACCGCTTGTCTAATATTTTGGATTTTGTCTGTGAAGAATTTGGCAAAGTCATTGCAGGCCTTGGTGGAATAGAGTTCAGGTGCTACTGACACAGGAGAGTTTGTTAGCCTGTCGACTACAGCAAATAATGCGCGAGCACTATGACTGGTGATGATGTCAGAAAAATACGAATTTCCTTGCATTCCTCAGTTGTAAGTTATAAGGGTGAAGTTTCTCTTTATAGATGTCATAACGAACCTGAAGCTTTGTTTTTCTCCATCTGCGCTCGGCTTTCCGGCACTCCCTTTTTTCATTTCTCACCAGTGTGGAATTTCTCCATGGAGACTTTTTCCTTCCAGAGATAACCTTCACCTTAGTGGGAGCAATAGTATCCATAACATTTAATATTTTAGCATTAAAGCTGTTGACAAGTTCATTGACTGAACCCCCTGACAGCGCAGTTGTTAGAGAGAAGACCTGGTTAAAGATCTCACTAGTGTTTTCAGTTATACATCGTTTTGTGATAACCTCCGTTAAAACATTTATGTGAACTGAAATTATACTCTCTAAGAAAACACAACAATGGTCAGACAAGCCCACATCACGCACATTAATCACTAAGTGACTGATCACTTCAGCAGACCTCTAACCGCTGATAACACTTCTCCCTCCTGGTTCTTTGGATGTCCTGCCAGTCTGCAGAAATAAAACACAAAAGACTCAGGCTTCAGGTTCTGGCATATGTCAGGAAGAGTAGATTGTGTCTAGCACCCTCTATCTTCTTCTTTTCTTTGTGTGCGCTGCCTTTTTTATCGTAGCATTTTAGCTTACAGCCCTGCAGGGGAGGGGCGGTCGGTCCCCTGCTCACAGTCAGCTCCTCCCATCATAGATCACAATTTCTTATTGGTTAATCATTCTGTTGGTGTTATCCTCCTTTTCTTTCTCATGCAAACCTTCCCATGTTGTTTGCCATTTCATTCTTTAACCGCGAAGATTCTGTGGCTGGCACGGTTCCTGTTTTGCAAGTTCTGCAACAGACACTATACCCCCTCAGTGCCCTTTAATAATAAGCTGATGAATTCAGCTTTTTCTTCACACAGATTTGAGACATATAAACTCAATTATATGTTTAATGGATTTAACTAATAAAAATATTCACAACACAGCACATTTAGAGGAGAAGAGATTTTGTCTCTAATAGTTAAACTGTGCAAGTCGGCTAACGTCATGAAGCTAGCTAGACTGGGATAATGTGGGGAATACACGGCATTTTTCAGTAAGTGTTTAATCAACCCAGTTTGCAAGAATTTCATACCAGACTGTAATGATAGATGAAACTGATTGTCTCAATGTCTATGAAGCTTGTTTGTTATTGTAAAGGTCTACATTATAATGTTAGCCAAGTTACTTAGCCCTAACTAACCTAAATGATCTAGTTTAATTTTATAGTAGCTAGGCTGGTAGTTGATTTTTAAGTAAGTTATAAAATACAAGAATGGGGACAAATAGTTTAAGATTCAGCCTAAAACAATATTGAGGTCTAATCAGGCTGTCTAATTTCGTATAGGGACAGATAACAATGAAAAGGAAGGGAGATATTGCTGACTTTTTTGTAAAGAGGCACAAATCAGGCCCAGACCAGGCCCGGGCCAAGCAGACCCCACCCCTGAAACCAGCAGCCCTGGCAGCTCTCAACCGGGAGCTAGCCAGGCAAGTCAGTGTGAGCATAGACAAGGACCCAGTCTACCACCACCAGGTCAGAACATAGAGGCAGTAAATTGCATCTCCAGTTTATTGAAAAGTGAAGCTTCACACTGTAACAAAGTGATTTTGACAGATTAAGCCTAATTTTGAATGTTGATTTAGCTTGTAAGAATAAATGAATTTCTGTGTGATGTTATTTTATTGCCATTCTATTTATTTTGTGTATATCCATGTTTTTTTTTTTACAATGCTACTGTTTTATAACATTTTGTAAATTTTTTGGTAATTTTTTTGTTTTTTGTTAAACAAACTCTCCCAAGTATTTCACTCACTGATCACCTGTATGCTTCAGCTTTACTTACTGAAAATATTTCCACTTGGTTATGCAGATTGTTAATGTAAAGAGGAGTACCCATGTCTTGCTGATGACTATTGTGAGATGCAGAGCAAAATCGTCAGTAGCATTATAGCATCATTGAGTAAGTTAGCTGTCCTAATTGACGAGGCATCTTCTTTAAGTCACAAAGCTGTCATGAAAGTTTCTATTAAAGCATCAATTCAAAAAGAAAGCCCTGAGTTCATATTCCTGGAACTTGTTGAACTGGAAAATCAGAGATGGCATAGTACAGGCATTACTCACCTGTTTAACTAATGCTGGCTTTACAGAAGAGTGGCTTCATGAAAACTGAGTAACATTTGTATCTGATGGAGCCAGTGTCATGCTAGGAGAGAAGTCAGGAGTAGCGACCAGGCTGACTTCGAGATTCCCAAAGCTTTTCGTATGGCACTGTATGAACCATAGACTTGAACTTGCTGTGTCAGATGCAGTTGATGGGGTAAACTCTGTCAATCACTTTAAAACTTTTGTCCAGAAGCTATACTCTCTGTATAGTTTGTCCCAAAAAAATGAATGTGAACTTGTAAATGCAGCAGCTGAAGTAGGCTCACAACTTGTTCGCATTGGTAGAATCTTGGATGTATGCTGGGTGGCCAGTAGCTTTCGGACTGTTTGTGCTGTTTGGACATCCCTGGGAGCTCTTGTGCAGCACTTTAAAAATGGCAGTGATGATATGAGGTCCACCAAAGAGGCAGATGTACAGAGGTTTGTTAGACCGTGTTCAAAGTCCAGAATTAATTTGTGACCTTGGCCTCATATACGACACTCTCCATGAACTAAGTCTCCTGTCACAGGAGCTTCAGTCTCGTTCTATAACTCTCCTCAGAGCAGAGCATCTGCTGAAACGCTCAATCAGAGTGATCCAGTCATTCAAAGAGAGTCCAGGTGAGAAATATAGTGAGCCTTTAGAAGCAAAACAGACTAGGGAGTATCGGTCTATAGCCCTGAAAACAAATGTAAAGCTGAAGTCTATCAATCCAGGCCAGTTCTTACAAAGCCTTGTGAACAATCTGTGGAAACGCTTGTCTTTTGAAGATGAGACCATCATGGACCTCAGCATCCTTGATCAGAGTAAGTGGCCATCAAAGCCCAGCATCCTCCATGGTGAAGAACAAGTTAGGCGACTGTGCAAGTGATTTAACTTGTGCACAGACCAAGCACTGAATGGGATGCGGGAGCTACTGGAAGAGCCCAGTAGTGAGCCCGAGGACCTAAAACCACTTAGGAACTGTATGTACAGAACTGTAAAACATTCCCTGTCAGTACAGCAGAGTGTGAGAGGAACTTTAGCCTTATGAACAATATAAGCTCAGACAAGAGGGCTGTCCTTCTGATCTCAAACATATCAAACTTGATAATTAATATGAACGGCCCACCAACTTCCAAGTTTGATCCTAGAAAATATGCAAGGACCTGGTTGAAGAGCCATCGTGGTGCCTTTTCTGTGCGTTCTAGACAGTGCAGTGTGAAAACTCCTGCAGAAAGCAAATCTGTCTGGAATATACTGTAGTATGAGCACAGGTCAGAAACCCAGTGCTTGGTTGAGAGTATATCACTGTTGTGTTGTTAATGCATATATTCTTGTTAACTAAATATTGTTGTTTTGTAACATATTTTCTTGAATGATTTACCGGTAAATGAACATGTTCAAAACAAAGCATTAATTTAAAAAAAAATGATGATATTCAATATTTGTAGCGATATTTACATATATCTAACGAAGTATGCAATGAAAAAAGTGTTCAGCTATTGAAAACCAAATAATCTATTTCAATTTTATGACAGTGCACTTTTAAGTTTATCTGATTGGCTTTGATGTTTGGAAGAGAATTATTTGTTTTTATTTAAGATGAAATATGAACAAGAATGCATTGTCAACTACAGATTTGAAATATTTTATTTAAATAAATGTGTAGAAAATAATCGAAACACCATGTTTGCCTCATAATAAATACATTTTACATTCATCCAGGCTGCTTGTGTGACCAGTAGTAACTACAAACGGCTCCTAATCAAGTCCTAATCATTTTATAATAGTGAGCAAGTAGAATGACAGATTTTTGGGTAAACTAAATCATGTCACTGTTTCTAAAACAGGGCTTTTTTCTGGTTTACTTTTTTTTTAAAGGTGAAAACAGAATATACCCACTTCTCCAGGGACCACTACACCACTGGTTTTACCTACTTCTAAGATTGCCTGTAAGTGTTGGTGTTGAATTGAACGTAATCTGATTTTAAAAAGTGTTTCTTCTGCTTAAAATTTATTTTGTAAATTTGCATAATTGTTTTATCTTTAAAATACCTAAATTTGCCAAGAACGTTTTCAAATAACGGATTAACTGATTTTGGTGTGTTTTGAACCAACTCTGGGTGCTTCCGCTATGGCCTAACGCGAGACTCTTGCGTCATATCCGGTCAGCCATCGCTTCCTGATGCGGTGAAATAAAGACGAAGGATAACACGGACCGCTCCGACCAGGATTCATTAAAAATGACGAGACGCTGCGGGCGCAGTTAGCGGAGATACCAGCATAGCTCACGTTGGACCCGCGAAGACAGATTCGGTTATCTAAGACTGGTTGTTAAGGTAGTCTTCCCTTGAGCTCTTTTTATTTTTTATCCAAGTGTTTATATCTCCGAGCTGCTAGCTTAAGCCTCGGTTAGCTTGTGCGCAGACAAACGGCTTCTCTGAGATGATAATCGGACTCTCCGCCGTTTAATAACCTGATATAGCACTCCCTCTTTTCCTCGTTGAAAGGGGTTGCAGCTGTCTACGTGTTTGGTTGTTTTCTAGACGCGTTTAGATAGCTTTTTTTGGGCAAGGCTAAATCGCAGCAAAGCGGGTTGTACAAACCGATAACCAGGATTTTTGGCCCATCCAGCATGCAGGTTTGTTATTTAATAAAGTAAATAGTGTCTAAAATCAGCTGTAAAACTTTACAAAATGGCTGGAACCCGGACTTCAGTCTCTTCCAGGAAAAACCTGCAGATAGTTTGTAAATAGCACTCCCCTGTCAGCTGCAAGGCTCCTACTTTGTACTTGTTCTGCTGACAGGGCACTTAAACTACATCCCGTGTTGGAAACTGAAGAGGAAGACGACGTCCTTTATTTATTTATTCTCGTTTGCCTAAGCAAAGTTTATTTTTCACACGCCGAGATCTTCAGCTCAACAGGTACGTCAGCTTCTCTGCTTGGCATAATGTAAATTAGAGCAGTTTTTCATGGATGCCTTATGCATAAGAGTTATTGGAGTCCCTGTAAGGTGACAATTTCCCCTAACAATAACAGCAGAGTGCAGTAGGTGAGTAGAAAATTGGACAAGTAAAGGACAGTATTACAATCGGTGTCTAGTCCTAAAAACATTTTACAACAGGTGAGCAGTATCTGAAAACCGTGGGTTTTAGAAATTAATTCGGTAAATAGTTATAATCTGACAAAGAATGTGAGTGATTCTTATGTTGATTAATTTTATGTCAAGTTTTCAGCTAATAGTGCATAAACTGTTTTGATAAAAACTGACTTCTTTATTTTAAAGCGACAACTTAAGTGACATTTTAGAAAAGACTGAAGAATTATTGCTCCAGACCACTTCAATAGTTCAGAATGTAGAGAAATAAGTGATCAATCATAAAAAGAGATTAATCAAAATGTTGTTTCCAAACTTTTCGACATACCAATTCCAATTTTACTACATTAAGATCTTTAATGTAACAAGGTTTAAAATATTTTACCTATCCTTTCTCCTGAGCAGTCATAAGTTATTTTCTTTTGGGCGTAATTGATGTAGCACCCTGAAGTAATTTTCATCGCTTGCACATGAAATGCTAGCTGTTACCATTCACTTACATTGTTTATGTTAAACTAAAGCAAACAGACTGCTGCCAGATTGGGAGAATGACTTGGGCTGGTTACAAAATGCTTTTTCTCACCTATGTAACTGAGGGGAAAATGGCAACACACTGAATTCACTCAGGGGTGGAATATGGATATGATTTGAAATTGTAGTCTTTTTTTAGCAACATATATTTGGGATAATGGAGATCCTTACCCTGACTCTAAAATTTCAAAATGACTGCCCACATTCTTAAAGCATACGTGTTATTAAACGTTTCAAATTGGCTGTACTCCAGTTAGCGTTTTTTCACTACCTGAATGAACAACTGACATGTAACATAACATAAAAAAATCTTTAAAAAAGCTTACACCTTTATGTGCTTCATTTCAATACTTAAAACTGTTATAATGAATCTACAGAACAATCTAGCTTTTAACATAAACAGTCACAGAACTCCCACCCTTAATGTTGGCTATCATCCCTAAGCCACGCCCCCCTCTGATTTGGGAATGCGCATTGCCACAGTAAACGAGAGAGCGCGGGTTGGTCACCAGTCTCTTGTTTTCCATGACTTCGAATGGCATTTTTCTTTTTGGGACTCTGGTAGTTTGTCCTAAAGTTGAAGTGGTAGCAGCCAGATGTTTCTCTTCCTCTCACATTATTGAGCGAAGAACCCGTCACACCAGTGGTGTTCTGTTGCAAACTGTGGGAGCGCGTGAGGAGTGGAGGACCCGCGGAAGTGCGCTTGTTCGGTGAGATTGTCCAATCGTTGGTTTTGGACAGACCCATGTTATTGGCTGAGGTTTTTAGACAAACCTGAAAGAACCACTTGATTAGTTTTTTCTTATCTACACTAAATATTTACTGCTATATTATGTTAAAATGTTGTTCATTTTGTTTAGCAGATTTGGTATAGCAGCTTTAAAATGGTTCACTTTGAGCAGTCTTCCCTCAGTAACACCATTCCCTCCAAAGAATGTTGTTAGCACATTGTGTGGTGCGTTCACTGACCAGAAAAAGATTGGACTTTTTAAAATTCTCACAGACTGATCATCAGTCAGGGCAGGTTCAAGTGATATTTGGCCAGCTCAAGTCAACAGTGCTGTGCATCATATGTTCCAGCCAAGTGTTTGCACATTTTTATGATGTTTTTATGCATTCAGCGCATACCGAAACAAAAATAAAAGTTTTCATCAAATTTCGAAAAAATATTTTCAGATACCATAAAACAAAGCCAATAATGCATAGTTCCTTTATCATTCATTTTTAGGTAACGCAAGCTACTCGTCGGCAGCAAATCCCAAAACCCAAATCAACATATTTAGCTTCTTTGCTCAACAGTTTAATAACCTAATGATACAATTTTTTGCTGTGGTTAAATGAATCAAACGTAAATTTAAATCATGCAGAAATTATTTACTTTACTGATAAATAGCCAAATTAATCACATTTGATCTTATTTTACATATGTCCAAATCAAAAATTGCCATTAGAGCTCCTAACAGGATTTCTGTACATGATCATCTATATTCTACTTGTAGCCTGAGATAAAATAAAAATGTCGTTACTGTCACCTCCAGGCAAAGTGCCTTGCACATGACATTGTAATAAGGCTCTTGTTGTGTTGGCATGGAGCTGATGTACATTCACTGGCACAGTGACCCTCTTGTCCTCCTGCCCCACAGTGAAGGATGAATGGCCTCTCTCTCAGAGAGCTCTGCTGCCTGTTCTGCTGCCCACCATGCCCAAGCCGCATCGCAGCCAAGCTGGCCTTCTTGCCTCCGGAACCCACATACGCCTTACTCCCAGAGGTTGAAGCAGGCCCTACCACACCGGGCGCAACCGGAACAGCGAGCCTGCGGTCAAGGAGCGGAGCTTCGGTTTCTGGAAGTGGAGGAGCTGGAGCAATAGAGGGGAGGTGGAAGTTTCACCTGACAGAGCGAGCGGAGTTCCAGTACTCTCAGCGAGAGCTCGACACCATCGAGGTGTTCCTCACTCGCTCCAACAGAGGAAGCAAAATCGCCTGTATGTACATTCGCTGTGCCCCGAATGCCAGGTGAGAAGCTTGAAAGCTTTCCCTACTATATTTTTAAGATTTGTGCTTTATTCACTTATTGCTTTTACAATGCATCACACTTCCTCAGAACCATCTAAATCAGGAATCTCAAACTCTGGTCTTCAAGGGCTGATGGCCTCATACTTTGTGTCTCTGGTTAAACACACCCTTATTAAATAGCAGGAAGCTGTAGAACTTGATTGCATGCTGAGGAGGTAATTCAGCCATTTTATTCAGGTGTTATGAACCGGAGACGCATCTACATGTTGCGGGTAACTGGTTCTCGAGGCCTGGAGTGTATACTGTTGATCTAAATGTAGAGATGCACCAATCAGAGATTTGTAGCTGATACTTGAGTACTTGAGTTCCATTTTTTTGGCGAAGGTAAGATACGAGATTGAAGATTTTATTAATTTTTTTCAGAAAATTGTCCGATTCCTGTATTCTACTTTCACATTGAGGTTTTCTTCCTCCTCATGTTTCCGTTGACTCATCCAGCTTTTTCAAATGGGTCACTCTCAACTAAGACCTTTTTTCCTCTAAAAATCAACACTTTCTTCTTTCTTTCTGACTCTTTACAGAAACTTGAAGTTCCCGTTTCTCTTTGGGTTTTATTGTACCAATCGTAATGAAGCAGCATTACACTCGACGATATTAGTTTCCAGTCCACAAAGTCGTCAGAGGTCTGTGTCATTGACACTGTGTGTAGGGATCAGTCTATGGCTTTATGATGCTGGTTTAAACATTAAACCATATGTTGTGAGATGGGAAAGTAATTTAGATTCATTTAGGGACCAACCCTGCTAATATATGCAGTTGCTGATTAACTTATAAAATCAATAAAAAAAATCTTCAGTTTCTGTGTTGCAACTTTTTAGATGGAAAGGTCATAACCAAAGATCTGATCTGTAGGTTCTTTGGAGCAGAAATACTGAAAGATTTTTGATTCAGATCAATGAGGAGTGCAACATGTTTTTACTTAATCATGGCAAAAATTAGAACATCTGACTTCATTAGAGCACCTTTCACTATTTTCTTTTTTATAACAAATGTCTTATTGTTAATTAAATAGTTCTGTTACTAATTAAAATTGGTCAGGATTATTAACAAATAAACAAGCATTATTACCATATTTATTAATGTTTCAGGAATCCTAAACGCATCCACCAACATTTCCTTTAAATCCGTCTCTCCTCAGATTCACCGTCCTCTTCTCCCATGGCAACGCGGTCGACCTCGGCCAGATGAGCAGCTTCTACATCGGCCTCGGCACCCGCATCAACTGCAACATCTTCTCCTACGACTACTCAGGTTATGGAGTCAGTACAGGCAAGCCCACCGAGAAGAACCTCTACGCGGACATAGACGCTGCCTGGCATGCTCTGCGCACACGGTATGTTATTCTAAAATCATCCCGCGCTGACGCCCGCTGTGATCTCATGGGAGTTGTTTAGCTTCTGTAGGGGCGTATGCAATATTTTAATGAATTAATGGAGTCAGTATAAATTGAAAAAATTATACTTGAATGGGCTGTACCTGTGAGAAACTCCTCAAACATCTCACAGCTGAAACTGAGGAGTGGGGCAGACTTTCCTCAGACTGAAGTCAGAGGTCAGTACATGTTACAAGAAGCTTCTCACTGAAGTTATTTCAACTAACTATTAGGGGCAAAGGTGTTCTAACTCTTTTCTCAGTTAGAATACACATTTGTATGTTTTGTTTAAGAAGTAAAATATATTTTATGTTTTAGTGCAATTCAGTCCCTTCCTTTTATGAAGATAATTAAAAAAGATTAAATATTATAATGTGAGCATCTAGTGTGAAAGACCTGAAACTTTAATAGAGTTCTTCAGTTTTTCACGTGACTGTAGGTATAACATGCTCATTTCAGATTCAACTTGTGTAGATGTGGCCTAAATTAACAAAGGTTCATGCTTTGAACAAATGAAGGTTGGTAGAAGCATTTGTGTTTAGATACACTGTTTATCTGGATAGATTACATACTGCAGAGCAAACGCTGAAACCTAGCGTTACATTTTTGTTTCAAAAAGTTGCAACATACCTTTTATTATTGCCAGTATCCCTCAAAAGTCCATAAAGGTCAATTACATGCAGTGCATGAATGTTCAACCAAGCAAATTCTTACTGATACCACATCTGCCTGGAAAACTTTGGTGCAGCTGCCTTAAAATACGGCTTGAATTCACAGTGCAGCAAAGCTGATCTGATTCTTTAGGACTAAAAAGAGATCTTAAAAAACGTCAATTGAGTGTTTTGACAAAAATTTACTGAAGTAGACCCAAAAAATGGGGGTTATCAAGTCATGTATTTATTTATTTTTCTTGCTTACCATCTCGATACTCCTTTACTAATGAGACTTTCTCACTTCATTTTATCAAGCTATTGCATAACCCCAGAGAACATTATCCTGTACGGACAGAGCATTGGCACAGTTCCCACTGTGGACTTGGCTTCGAGGTACGAGTGTGCTGCCGTCATTCTTCACTCACCTTTAACGTCTGGGATGAGAGTTGCCTTTCCTGAAACTAAGAAAACCTACTGCTTTGATGCTTTTCCCAAGTAAGTCTCTGCAGAGTGTTGAAACCTTTTCTCACCCTGTGCTCAGTGCAATCAGTCTCTTTCTACACCAGGGTAACTCAAACTGCTTTTTCTGTGGTGTCCCAAGTCTGACCTGGGGGCCATTTGTTGCCCCTAAACAGATTTTATGTGGCCCCCAAATGTAATTCATGAATGATATGAATTTGGTCCATCTGCACAGGTGGACTCTTTCTAATACTTATATAAAAAAGGAAAATGTTGCTACATTATATTTTGTCTTTTTTTAAGCTTTCTGTTTGATTGCATTGTAATTTCACTATAAATAGGATCTTAAGCATTTGCTGACTTTACTAAAGGAGCAAGCAAGAATTTTCAAAGAGTGACCCATATCTTCTAGTTGCCCCTGAGCTCTTTTTTTTTAGATCAAGAAAATGGAATTGAACCTCAAAAATTAGGATATGAGGAGTGCTTTTAAAAGAGTAAAAAAAACTGAGATTAATTAATCATGATCTGTAATTAATTAATCTCTTTTTTTTAATCGCACCTAATAATTGGTGACAAAAGCCCTCATCTTGAGGTATTTTCATTTAAATTCATTATATTATTGTGTCAGAACAAAAAAGTGGCTTTATGAAGTCATTTATGGTTTTTATCAGACATTTCTTTGTTTTTGAGACTAGTCCCAGTGCTGCCTGCAACTTCGGCTTTGAGCATGCGCGATTCGTTAGCATTCTGGACTCTGTGGGGTAAATATCGGCTCTGAGTGAGTTCAGATGGACCTGGGGGCGGGCAGAGCTGCAGCGTGCGGTCTGTCTGCCTTGCCTGCCTGCTTCGAACGTTCTGAGACGGGAGACGAGCTCACAGCTGCACTGCTGCTCAGTGAGAGTAACAAGGATACATCCTTAAACCAAAACTCTCCAAAAAACCCAGAAAAAGTCGCTAGATTTTTCGCTAGTTGCTTTCTTGAAAAAGAATCACTGGAGGGGTCTAAAAACCTGCTAAATATACCGACGCTAAATTGGCTACACTGTCTGCAACTCACCGCTCTTCCTCACTCTCCTTGCCCTCGCCACTGCAACGGTAGCATCAGCTCATGATAAGCAGGCTAATGCTGGGTACACACCAAAAGATTTTTACATCTTATAAGATTTTCAAAATGTGATAGATCACAAACATGAGGATTAAAAAATCCTAGATTTAAACGTTTTGCTCCTATAGTGTGTGGTGTGCCATGATGTGACTAAGAGAACACCAAGACTGTGAAAACAGGAAATCTCACAAAATCTCACGAGACTTCAGAATAAGTATGGTGGACGATATGCAGAAAGAAAATGCAATAATAGTGTTTGGAATGATTTTCACAGTAAATTTCTTGAGGAAAAAAAAAGAAATCTGCTGTCCACATCAGTTTCACTTTGTGCTGCGCCATGACTGCTTCCGACTTTCATCAACTCACTTTCTGATTGGATATTGTTTCGTTTCACGTGATGATCTCCACAGCGTGCGCGCGTTTGTCCTCTGAGTTCTCCATCTCACATCAGGATTTCTGATCGTAAATATTTTTTAATACTTACGCGATTGGGGCGGCCCCGACGTTCTTCCGAGTAGGTTTGGACACTCTTAACACACCTCACACCAAAGGAAAATCTGATTAAAATAATCTGTAGAACCATCAAGATAATCGGGACATAGCTAGGATTGTCGGAAGTGGGCCCAAAATCAGCCCGATTATCTTTTGGTTTGTACCAAGCATAAAGCTTGGTTTATACTTCTGCGTCGCGTCAGTCGCGTAGGTTACGCCGTAACCACCGTACCCATTGCTGTGTTTATACTTCTGCGCATGCGCACTGTGATTTCAGATAGTCATCATTAAACAAACTTTAAGAGCCGGCCCCAATCGCGTCTTCAAGAGGATTTAGCCTACTGAGCTCGTCAGTATTCTGGCAGACTTAAGGGCCGTCCACACGGAGACGCGTTTCGCTGTATACGGATACATTTTTTACCGTATTAGCGTTTTGTCCACACCGGCGTTTTTGGAGACTAAAACCGCTATTTTTTTAAACCAGGTCCCAAAGTGGATAAATCTGAAAACGACACCCTTGCGGTTTCATGTGTACAGCCAATCCGTATATTTTGTGAAACGATGATGTCATCACATCATGTGTCGGCTGCTTCGCTCGTAACTGCAACAATGATAATAGCGGACTACATGATTTTGTTCGTGCTGCAGAAGCTACTAAGCCTACTAGCTTTATTACAGCAAAATCTATTGCTTTGTTATACATTTATTCTTCTTGGTTCGTATACAGCGCGCAAGGTTATGCGCATGCTCAAAGTCTTCTTCTCCGTGTATAGTGTATCTCTGTGGCAGAATTACAGCGCCCCATACTGGTCTGGCATATATACTACACCGTTTTCAGTCCGATTCAGTGGTTTTGTGTGGACGCATATATTTCTTGAGACGACGGCGTGTTTACGGAAATTTTTTTTTTAGAACGAGGGAAAAAAATTATCGGATAGGAAACGCCCCGACTTCGTGTGGACGTGGCCTTAGTTATACACAGATGTTTAAAACAGTTTCTTCTTGGTAACAGAATCGGTCTTCATTTTCATTTTCCTATTAGTCTGTGAAGTGTTTTCATGTTACCTTTGTTACTTAAGGGGCTGGTTATGATGTAGGAGAATCTCAGTGATAATTCCCACTTAAGTGTTAGATTCTTTAAGTGGGTGGGAAGCACTTTGTTCCAAGAAGGATCTGGCTTGTCTAAGTGAGCTTTTGTATACATCAAGCAGCTCTGCAGCGTGAGGGCAGATAGGGCTTCTTCATCACCCTGCCATACACGTTTATGCGCTGTATTGCAGAATGATGCCGCCTGAAGAAAGATGTTCTTGCAGGTGTTTGTAGGTGATCTGTGGGTTGTCTGTAACCCTTCTCACAATCCTCTGCATATGTGGCTGCTTGTTTTTTTTTTTTTTTTTTTTTTGGCCTGCCAGAGTTGGGTTTAACAGCATTTGTACCCGTTGTCTTGCATTTCCTGATTACTTTCCTTGCAGTTGAAAGTGACACTTTAAGCCTTTGAGAAGCTTTTTGTAGCCTTGCCCTGAACCATAAAACTGAACAATCATCATTTTCAGGTCTTTGGAGAATTGCTTTGAGGATCCCATACTGTCACTTTTCAGAGGAGAGTCGGGAAGAAGCACAAGTTGCAACTGGCCATCCTAAAAACCCTTTGTCGAGATTAGACACATTGCACTGTGAAGTTTAAGGCCTATTGAGCTAATTTGGTGTTGCATATAATCTGTATTGTGGAGCAGCAAAACAACATGGGTATATCCAAAGTATTGTGCAAAAAGTTTTTCACATTTGATTTAATTTCATACAACTAACCCTTGCTTCACCAAAAATCTTTGTTTGGATAACAGCCCAATGATCAGATGTTACCAGGAAAGGAAGGGTCCAGGCTGAGGCGGCTTCCCAAACCTTTTCATACGACTTTATGGTATCAGGAATTATGTAGGGCAACCATTATTATGCATTTTTACTTGAAGGGATTAAACTAGTGAAACCAGTAGTGTAAACTTGATATGCATTTTTTCTGCTTGTTCTGAAACATACTTACTCTCTTCAATAGTACTGCAACATGGGTTTTGTACATCAATGTATTGCTGGTTAAGAAATTGTCCTTTTCAGTTTTATCTGTAATCAATAATGCTTTAAAGATATAAGAAGAGTAGAAAATCTTTTTTTTCTTTTGGTAATTATGTATGACTTCAACTCATCTGTGAGAGACGGGTCACTTTAAAACAAAGGCTTCGTGTTACTTTAAAAGAAAAACAAAATTAGTACTGAGTTCACATTTTAAAAGGTCTTTAGCATTTTGTACTAGCAATTAGCATAACTAACAGTAGAAAAACAGTACTCCCTGCTTGTATATAAGTTTGACATTTCCAAAAACCTTCTGGCAGCCCCAAATCTAGCATGTTCCTGACTTCATTTTAAGCACCTCTCTGATACTGTGACTAGCTAACTTTGAGAAAAGACAGGAATTTTTTGAGTCAATAAAAACTGACCAAGATAATTCCTTTATATTTCAGTGAATCGCAATTCAACTTTCTCTCTTCCTTTTTCAGCATTGAAAAAGTGTCTAAAATCACTTCTCCGGTTCTCATCATCCACGGGACGGAGGACGAGGTGATCGACTTTTCTCACGGCTTGGCCCTGTTCGAGCGCTGCCCTAAGGCCGTGGAGCCCCTCTGGGTGGAGGGAGCAGGACACAATGACATTGAGTTGTACAGCCAGTATCTGGACCGCCTCCGACGTTTCATTGGACAGGAGTTGGCTGTTCAGCACGCCTGACCTTCACAGCCACATCATCGTGTCATTTTATTCTTCCTCTGGCACTTACAGCGTCGCCTCCCTGTGTGGAAGATGGAAATGACATCCTTAGCTCTCCACTATGGCCCAATGGAGTATAGTGTCCCACACACTGTTACTGTAGGCCTTTTTAAATGAACCACGGACCAATGAGGCACAACAAAAGTCTTTATAATCAGATATGTTTAAGTGTGGAAGACAACGTTTAGACTGTTTCATATAGCAGAAACCTAAATAGTACTGATCATGTTTTAACTGGGCAGACAATGCATCTCTTTTCTGTGCAATAACAGGGACACAGTCCACAGAACAATGGCTTTTGATGATGTTTAATGAAGATACTGCTAAGACAAAATGGAGGTTTTCTAGTCTACTTGTACCTTGTTTGTGTGTGTAAAACTTCAATCTGTTAACTAAAGTTGGCAGAATAATGTTGAATCATGAGAAACACTTCAAAAAGAATTAATGCTAAAAACCGGGATTTTTTGTTTTGTTTTATTTTACAGGAATTTCAAATGAGATCCCATATCTAATTTTTGATTAAAAACAGTTTCAGATTAGATTTGATTTACTCTATATAGTCTTTGTTTGTAGTGGCATTGGACTGCGTTGCGTTGGAGGATAGTGTTCTGTCTTCTTGTGTACCGTGGTCTGAATTTCTGTGGGGAAAGGGAAATCTGTACTGATTTAAGTTTATATACTGAGTCTTTGATTTAGTTTTCACTGTACTCTATTTTTTTCCTCAGGTAACCCTGTTTTTGGCATTAGGGTCGGCGCGTTCCAAACTCGTTTTTTGTTTGTTTAATGAGCTGAATATTTCTGTAGCTGATTTCATGTCATATTTTAATTGTAAAACCAGGTAATAAACCAAACTTTGATCTAAAAACCAAGGTACTGTCTACAGCGAAGCTTAGTGAGACTTTGACCTCCATGTCTTCTTCTTAGCGACACGTGTAGATCCCAGTAGAGGAATGGGATTGACTAGATTTGGAAAGAAGAAAGGCATTCAGAATCTCCTCATTTAGTGAAATGAATCTGTTCTTTTTGTTTTGTCTGTCTTGCTTATCTCTCACACCAGCTCACAGCTGCACATTTGTCTGCAACAGAAAGGTTACAATAACACTAAACAGGCCTAGGTTGTCTACTTTAAGCCTGTAAATGTCTTTTTAATACTAATACCGCTGATTTTAACTCAAACCTGACTCATTTTTACCAGCATGCAGTGAATAAAGCGTTTATTCTAAAGAAATTAATAATATCTGCAGTTCTTTTAATGTTTATTAAAGATTTGGCCTCAATGAGCAGTCATTCGCAGCATTGTTCAGATAAAGAGGCATGCCAGGTTTCATTAAATAAGCACCATCATTCTGTACAATGTTAAGATAAAAAATGTGTATACGTCTTTTCCTCAGTCCTTAGTCTTTTTAATTATCTGTAAAGTCTGTAATATTTGTGCACAGTTAAAGATGCCTCCATTATCACAAATATTCCTTTTCTTGCAACTTTTTTCCTTATTGTTCACATTGCAGATCATTTTCATTTTTTTTATGCCATCAAAAACAGATGATGCAACTTTTTTTTAAACTTAGCTGATCTGTCCAAGTCTGCTCAGGTTGGTTCGTAAAGAAAAAAAAAGGAATAGTTTTCCTCAAACTAAATATTTAGCTTATTATTTTCCCTTATACTATTTTCCCTATGTTGTGTTCTTAAAGCAAAGAATACAGCATTTTTGCTGCAATTTTCAGGGTTCTTCATCAGTTTCTGAACCAAAGTGTCATCCAAAGTACCTGTTGCTGACGTTTTCTATTTTCACATGCCTACAGGGAAAAAGTTCAAAGCTGAATTATTTTCTTTGTCTCTTATTTATGTCATTTTATGTGCTTGTCATCTAAGCTGAGTTTGAGTCCATGTTTTGAGTTTGAATGTTTATTAAACGGTGTGAGCTGATGAAACACCATGACACAGGAGCTTCATGTAAACAGCTTCTTTTCTTAAGAACATCAATCTCATGTAAACGCTCCTATTGTTCTTTATTATACTGACAATTTTTTTAGGGTTTAAAGGGTTGAGTTGAAAATAATGAATCAATAAAACATACCCAGAAGTGAACTGTTTTTTTCCTTTTTCCATCAAGACAGGTGCTGAATGGTGTAAAAAAATCTCTTTTTTTTTTCTTTCCTATTTTTGTTTAAAGGAAGTTTTGTTTTGTTTGATTCAGTCTTTTTCTTGAGGCTTTTGTGGCACTCTGAATAAATATCTCTCAGGCTTTGATGAGGAAAATCCCAGAATGGCTTAAATGAATAATTGGCTGATAAGTAAATAGGTTTTTAACTACACTCTGGCTCTGCTGTTTAGTCACTTGTTGGATGGGCTTTTTAAGCATCTTTGTTTAACAAAGAAGGTTCAAATGAGGTTTTGGTATTTAAACCAGTACAGGGACTGCGGTGTGTCCCGCCCTGCCCTCTCCCTGTCTGCTGCCACGGTGAGCTGTGGGAAACGGAGACAGATGGAGAGTAAGCTTCAGTCATGGCATTACCCCCCCCCCCTTACAAGGCAAAGTGAGTGCAGGCTGACCTGCTGCAGCTGAAAACAATCTGCAACCCTTTGACACAGCCGGGACGCCTTTTTGCAGAACTGTGCCAAGCCACAACAACAGAGGAGTCAGAAGAAGCAATCTGACAGCTGTTGTTGAAAAAGGTTCTGCATATTGTAATGTGGCTGACAGAAGGGACAAGAAAGACAGATTATCAGCCATGTTTCATTGACCTGAGAGAGATAATCGGCTTGCTGCCACTCAAAGATCGCAGCAGTCTAAAGTATTTCTTCTTTCGGGGAGTAAATTATTTGCACTGAGGTAACATTTAAAGTGCAGAAGATTCCCTTAAGGCCTATCTTATTCAAACTTAATTAGTACTGATTTTGATGATCTATTTAGCATGCAAACAAGGTTATTCAATATCCTTCCTGCAATGGTGCCTATTCACAAGAGATTTATGTTGTATTTCCCTGAAATTGAGTTTATTCCTGTTGGCTGTTTTCGGCTGCGGGTTGATATTTCTGCTCGGATTCACTCGGTGAACATTCAAGGACAGAGCAGCTTCTGCCAAACGCCAGTAATAAATATCTGCCCCAACCAACAAATCTTGTTTATAGCCTGCCAGTGATGCAGGGAGGGTGCTTGACTGATGTTAGCCCACAGCCTCATCTCAAGCTTCCCTTTTACTCTCCACCAGCACAACCCAATGTGCCAGAACGGACTGAGGGAATTTGTATCCAGATGTTGTAGATCTATATGTCTCCAGGTTAATATATGCATACAGTTGGGTTCAAATAGATATCATGGCAACATTACCAACCAAATCAATCACTGTCTTTGGTAGAAATATATCTACATGACAAATAAAATGCAAATAGAAGAGATAGAAAATCAACAGTCAAGACACGCATGTTGCTTCTGCATTCTGTGTAACTGAATCATTAATTTAATTCCTTTCGTTCTGTAAAAAAAACAGTTTGGAAACAGGTGTCAAACAGGACCTAAAATGTTCTGCCTGTTGGTTTTAGTATATTTTTCTTTGAAAATCTAAGTAAAACGGGTCGTTCCAGACTTTGCTCAGAAGAACAGCGTACTTTGTTGTCAAAGTTTTTTGGTGTGGGAATCAGATGACCAGAAAATGATAGACTTGTCAGCTAAAATACGTCAAATACTTTAGAAAGGAAACCAAAACCAGAAAGATGTGGAAGAAAACTGGAAACTACCATTCAAAGAATAGCCAAAATGTCGAGACTAAGCCGATAATCAGCTGGTCTACATTTAGCTGCTGTACCTTTAGAAGATGCCTATGTCAAGTCTAGCTGTCTGCAGGAAGCCCACAAGAACACAAGGACTACTCTTCAGAAAAATGGTTCATTTTGTGGACGTCGTTCTTTTTTTGGTCTGTCAGTATATAAAACTTACGACAGCTTGATGTGCGTGTGTGTGTTTTTTTTTTTACAGATCTATAGATATTTAAAATAAATTTTTAAAAAGTCATGTTTTTCAACTTTGATAGAAGGCCCAGAGTACCTGGGGAGTACACACGCATGCACAGGTAGAACATGCAAACTCCATGCAGAAATATAGGCCGGGATTCAAACCCAGAACCTTATAGCTGCAAGGCAACAGTGGTACCAACTATTCCACTGCGCAGCCCCCTAAATTAAATAAATTCTAAAAAAATAAAATATTAAGTTTTTGCTTTAAAAAAAAGAAACGTTATGAGAGAGTATGTTCTACATAAACAATTAATATATGAAATACCATATTTTCTGCAACAACACATTACTGTTAACTAAAATGTTTTTCTCTGACTTACATTTTATTTTACTAAATTAACAGTAAATTTAGTTGATTAAAGTGTAGGAAGATTTATTTGACTAGTAGTAGACTAAAACTAAAATAATTACATGTGACTGTCGTGTGACCAAAACAGAATTAAGATGTGCCTTCAAAATGAACACAATGTTTTTCTGCATTTGGCATCGGTATAATAAAGCCCAACCTAGGAAGTAACTTGGAAATAGAACCTATTGTCAGCATATCATTATCACATCCTGAATAAGTTGAACACCTGCTATACAAAGACTCGCAAAACAAAATGAGTGGTGTCATAATTCTGCTTGATTTAGGGATTTTGCCTGAGACCCAGTGGTATATGCCTTTAAAAATGTTGATCTGAGCAAACCCAGATTCAGGAAAGAAAGCTTGTGGCTGCTGTAGTCAAGTCAGCATAAATGTCCTCCACTCATATAAACAGCCGTGGCTTCTCCAGAGCAGCGTATTATTATTATTATTACTATCTCAAACAGGAGAACGCTATGCGTCATGAACCAACGGAGATGCTGTATTGTACTCAGAGAGATGTGCTCAAAATAGATCTCAAAATCAAAAGTCAAACAGACAAGTTTGGTAATAATGGCAATAATTTATTTATCCATGTAGAATAAGAGTCTTTGGCAGTGGAGAACAGGAAATAGGGATGGGTTTTAGGAAAACATGTCAAAGTGAAGTGCTGCAGGAAAAAGCCTGACTGGCGTGTCAAACAAGCCCCGTGTTAGAGTAACCAGTCAGATTGGTCAGCTTCATATTATGACCATGACCCTGTAGGAGCTTGCGAATGTTGATTTGATTTGGTCTGAAAGGAAATTGGCCCGGCTTGCAGATGATAAGTGTTTTTTATGAGACAGATGGATAATAAAATAAAGTGTCCCTCTGAATTAGTCAAAGTAAAATCTGGCACAGATGGTCTTTTATGACACTCTGAGTTCATTAACACTTGTGTTAAAGATCTCCTGTTACTCACATTGGTGAATACAAGTCTGAATGAGTTAAGCTAGAAAATACAAAAACTTAAAAAAGCAACATTTAACAACAAAAACATGAACTCGTTTAGTAAAGAGGGAGTAAAACCACGTACAGAGTGGTTCATTCATCCTTCATATTCACATAACACTGACATCTGTCAACTGACATAAGGTACAATCAAGTGTGCATCAGTCTGAGGCATTTCTATTTCAGTAGGATGCCAAATTCCTTCTATGTCCTTGCACATTTTGTTAACTTTAATGCTAAACGCAAAATCTGCATCAGAAAGCAGCACTAATTGCACCTCTTCACCCTGAAGATAGGGCAGGTAAGGCTTTTTCAGTATTTGCCGAGTACAGGAACCAATCAGAATGCACCTGCATTCATCACACAGCTCACCATACAAGGGGGGAACACACATACACACACACGCGCACACACCTACACACATACACAAATGTATACACATACACTGTGCACACTGTGCACAAGCCAGACAGGGTCTGTTTAAGATACCCAACTGGGCAAAAATACTGACGTCACAGTTCCTTTCAGTCAGCTAATATAGTTTAGAATACTGTTGAAGGTCCATTCAGTCATTATTAACAAAGCCAAACAGAACTAAACATCAGATAGCCTCTGTTTCATTTCTGTTCAGAGAAAATTAAAGCTTCATCTACACAGACAAGTCATTTTCACAATACTGTTGGAGGTCAGGGAACTTGGCAGCTCCCACATGTGCAAAAATCTGTTCTACATATTGGAGGCCACTTGGGGTCACTGTTGCACAGTTGCACATTAAGGCTGAGAAGGCGATGATGGCACAGTTCGTGATGAGACCCAAATGGACAGAGTCTGAAAACAGTCTAAGAGCTCATTGGAATGCATCTGGTCCACCTTAAACAACTCAACTTTGTTTATTAATTAATCCACCCACTGTCACTATCTAAAGTGGTTTTGGATCAGTCCAGAGACTGAATGGGTCACAGAGTGACTTTGCTGAGTCTGAGCGAGAGGCTGGAGCGATGCTGAGGCCGAGGAAGAGTGGAACTGCAGCGGCTCCGTAGCTGCACGGGTCGACTGACCGAGCCTCGAGCGCGCAGCAGGAAGTCGAAGTTCGCCGACGTGTTCATGGCGTAAAAGACGTTGGCGTTGTCAGGAATCACCAGTTCTAAAAGACATTAAAGAGAGGACAAAGATCTAGATTTAAGTTGCTGTCAGTGATGTATCTTTAAATCGGTTCATTATCAAATAATCAGTGGACAACTTAAAATGCAACTAAAGCTGAAATCTTTTATTTTTGTTAATCTGCTTGCCTTTAATTTACACTATAGAATGCATACATTTCATTTTTGACAGGCATGTTTTACCTTTCTCCTCAGAGATGACCTGCACCAGCTCAAATCCCTCCTCTGGCTCCACCTCCAGGTTGTGCTTCGCCATGGCTCTAGCTATCACTGCTGGGGTCTTGTCCTGACTGGTCAGCTGTTAAAAACAACATAGCCTACTTCTTAGGTTATGCTTAATTTGACACAGATTGCCTCAAAATGCAAGGCTGTTTTCTATTAATAAAACAAAGCATGCCTTTTTGCTCACCAGTATGCTCTTGTACAGATTCCCATTGCCGTGCTCCAGGCTGACTCTAATGATGCACGCGTCCTGGGCTTGGGTGTTATAAGCTGGGCTCTGACTCAGGGAGCTTGGGGATATGGGTGTGAGGGAGATGCATCGCCTGTGGGTGCCAGGACGCCCAGGTAGCGAGGGAGACGCAGGAGTCATGGAGGTGCTGGCTGTCGATGAATTGGTATCCATGGAGTGGAGCGAAGTGCAGGATGATGACTCTGAGAGCTGAGAAGAGAGTCATGGAAATGTTAATGTAAGAGTGTTATTTCAGCAGCAACTGAAGAGAGAACAATTGAAACAAAGTGATGCCGTACTTCTACAAGTTTGAGGTAAACAACTCATTAGAAAGTTCGGTTTTTTTCTTTCCCTTTTCCCCTTCTAGCAAACATAACATGACATCCAGCAACATTTTGCTTTTTACAACATTTACCAGCTTTTTACTTCAAATGTAAAATAGTGTCAACAGAACGGTATATATGCATACATTTAATAAGAAATAACTCCATGCATGTATCTAATCGGAAGGGTGATGTTTTATTGTTATTAATGGTTAGAATTTATTTTCTTTAAAAATATCTTTGAGGAAAAAAATGTTAACTATCCAATCTTTAACCCCTTGTAGACTCTTGTCAAGAATATCCCTAAACCTTCTTAATACCCACTGATGCAGGTTTTTTAATTCTCCACACATACCAAGGATTATACAGGAAGCACTTTGCTGCCATCTAGTGGTCTCAAACATGTCTATGCCTAATTTCTGTTCATTTGCACTCTAAATTCAATGTGTGTGCAACTCTGCTGTTTTTACAATGTTTCCTCATTTCAAAAAAACATTCCTGCTGTTATTTGCAGTTTTTTCACTTCTGTTTCTCTATGCACAAATATGCAATATGCAAGCACATCTTGTACATTTTTTCTTTGAATTACCCTCAGTTGCACATTTCTTTTCTTCTGAATAGGCTATTTTTAATAACTGTACAGTTATTATTTTTCTTGTTATAACTTTGTCCTCGCTGCACAGCATCTTACTCTTATTCTTATATGTTTTGCCTTTGTGTAAATAAACATCCTTCCACTTATTTTTAACGTGCTGCTGGTACACCTGAATTTCCCCACTGTGGGACAGTAAAGGATATTTCTATTCTATTCTATTCTATTCTATTCTATTCTATTCTATTCTATTCTATTCAAAGCAACCAGTTCAGTTGTAACTTACCTTGTTTTTATTAGAGTCCGAGTTGTGAGTTGGACTGGCGAGCCCCTCGTTGTCCGATGGACTGCTGGAGTCGTTGGACGACACGCTGACAGAGTCCATGCTCTCTCCTGAGCTGCCAGTAGGAGGAGACCGCGGTGTCTCTCTGACTGGTGAACTGGCTGAGCTGCTGTCTGGTCCAAGAAACAGTCTGCAAAGGGGAGGAATGGGAGTTATATCTTAGTAAAAGAAAAAGATTCTTAGTTGTGACTAAAAAACCCAGATCTTCAGTCTGTTTTCTGAGTGCACTTACAGGCTGAGTCTCTTCACCATGCTTTTTCGAGGTTTGGGTAAAGTCGGGCTGCTGTCGCCAAGACCTTCGATCTCACAAGACAAGGCGTAGCTGTAAGATGGAGCAAGAGCAATAAACCTTTAATATCATAAAACTTTAATAAACCATGTGCACTGCGAGGCAGAGAGGGGAAAAGAAAAGCCAAATCAACACAATAGATCAGTGGGGAGTAAAGAGAGCAGGGAGAAAGAAGCTTCTCTTGTGGTTTTGTGTATGAACAATAGATCCAACAGACCATAGCTCATGCACTAATTTGATTGTTAGTTAACAGTACAGTTAGGAGACAAGATACAGTGAGAGAAAAGCAGCAGTACCTTTCCTCCTCGCTGAGCTGAGGTTGGTTCTTAAACCAGCAAAGGATAGCTGGGTCCGCAGTCAGGCAGTAGCTGTTACAGGCCGACTGGAGCAGCTTGATCTGAGCAATCACCTCAAACTCCTGAAGACAGAATGACAGTCGTCAAAGGCAGGAACAATGCTTCAAATCAAACAGGCCATTTGGGTCCTTCATGTCAGCTAATAAACAGGAGAATCTCTCACCCTGCGTCTCTTCTCAAAGTTGATTAGCCCCCCCTGTAGACACAAAGACACAAAGAGTGTGCTGTCAGACCCCGGGGGCATCACATACCAGCGACTGCTTAGACAAACAGCATTAGGTGAACCGGTCCAAAAATGGACCAGCAGAATTCCTCACAGAAACTCAAAAACACCTCAGTTGTGTACCTCAGCAGGTACACAAACAAGCTCTCACATCTGTAAGACTCTCCCTTTCATAGAATCATACTCTAAAATATTACAATACAAACAGGGAAATCAAGCAGCAGGTGTTTTTTTTACCTCCACAAAGTCTGGCAGGGCTGTGTCCAACATGGTCAGGTCAGTCAGAAACGTCCCCAAGTACGGTATCGTTCCTTGCATCGCTCCCTGTGAAGAAAAGGTTATTTGTTCAATTTGACAGTTAATAAGCTCAGATGCAAAAAACAGGATCTAATCACCAGATAGCACCTTTGATCTTATAGGATTGGTTATTTATATTTCCATTATTCCAGAAAAAGGGACTGGGTACATTACAGCACCAACTTATAACATCAGTAAGCCCATCAGATTTGACAAATGCCAGTTAATTTAGAAAAACTGACCAGACATTTTTAAAAGGCTTTCTCTCACGCTCCACAAACATGCAGGGGCCTCTGTAACAGCGTGTTCATCACAAAACCCTTCATCCTCAGCTCTTCCTGATGCTGTTGGAAATGCAAGTGCTTGACTTTGCTGCTTGCAGCTTTAATTTACTCTGTGCTGTTGACAGATGGCGAGGCAGGCCTGTAAATTACAGCCCCGACTTAATGTGCGTACAGCACACAGTGCATTGGATAAACAAAGCTAAGTATGTGGCCTCAACATCCTGGAGAGGTAAGCATTCTCCTTTCACTACATTGCTCCGGAGGAATGTGTTGTTTGCATTTTTTTCCCATGTCAGCCGCTTAAAAAGAAGAAGAAAAAAAAATCCATGTGTCTGGTAGTTGTTTCTGAAGCTCACAAGTGATTTTCTCACCATTTCCTTCTGCAGCTGTAGTCTCTTGTGGGTGCGCTTCTGGTGATCTTTGGCACAGCTCTCCAAACTGGCAAACTTTGAAGTACCTTCCTGTTAATGAACCAAACTAAAAGGTTTTCATCTAAAGCTTGACACCAGTTAAAGTCGGAATGTGTTTTGGGATTTGTTATTTGGGTCAGTGACAGGAAAACTGATCTGACTTACCCTCATGAGCAGCTCTCTGCTGGTCAGGTAGTTGTTGTGGTCGGAGAAAATATCTGAGAGCTCCTCAAATGTCTGCATGCTGTCTCTGCATCAAACACAGGCTCATATCAGCAAACGGGATTTGAAAATGGTGCTTAAATACACATTGCTTCCTGAACATTCTGCCAAAAGGCTGATTTATAAATCCAAACCAGCTGAGATTATGTGCATATGTGAGAGATTGAATGCTTACTTGTGAACACAAGCCCACACTCTTTTCAATCTGTACAAAGGGTTGGACTGCAGTGCCGACACAATTGCTCTCAGAGATGAGAAGTTTTTCCGTATCCTGCACTCCTGCTCCAAGAAAACAAACAAAAACAGTCACAGTCTGTATCTCTTTAGCAAATTTTCTAATCTATATCTGTGATTTTCTTGGCCTTTTTCTAACCTGAGCGATGTCTATCCAGCGCTGGATGACCCTCGCCCTGACGTGCGGTCTGAGCTGTCTGTGCTTCAGCACCGTGTTCACCACGCAGGTGGTGACGGCGTTGAACTGGGTGATGGTTGCGCGAATGGTGGGAGCGCTGTGCTTGTTATCCTTCTTGTCCCTCTGGGACCAGATGGAGCCCAGGCAGTGGTGGGGGACAACCTTCTTAAACAACAGCTGGAAAGCAAAGATTAAAAAAACAGGTGATAAGTATGGCCAGAGGTGTTTTTAGTTCAGCCCAGATATAGCTGAATTTTCATGCAACAGCAGCATCATTTCAAGTAATTTAATACTTTTTTGCATTATTCAAATTTCATATTTAATTTGAACAAAAAATAGCCTCTAACTATTCTTTTAACAGATAAGTGCTGCCCTAACAGCTCAACTTCAGCCTCTACAACTTGTGCAGAATAAATTATATAGATCTTTGCACAGGTTTTAAACTGTTCCTTTTGTTGTTTAATTCTTTTTGTCAAGTCTCAAAAGTTTTTATTTATTTACATTTGCTTGTCAAGGTAAGTAAAGAAGAACTGGAGGGAATATGAGTGAAAAAGGAGCCAAAATTCAAAGAACTCTATCTTTGAAGGAGATAAAAAATGCTAGTCATGTGGTTTAAAACTTTTACACAATTTTTATTTTCTAAATAAATCTTTTATTCCGTTAGGCTTTTTAATCTGCGTTTTTTTCACTCATGTGCTCCATCAGAAGAAATTGTCTTTGTCTAGTTTTATAAATGATATCAAAAATGTTTCAGATCTCCTTAATAAGACGAGCTTCAATGACTACAGAGCTGAGGCACTTTGAGAACAATTATCTGCAATCACCAGGGAAAAATGATCAAATACAAACAAACCTGCTAGTTTTTAGGCAAATATATGAAATTGTGGTATTTTTGTGGGCTTAATGCATAAAAATGTTTCTGAATATGCTATTCAAAAAACATCCAGGGCTTCAGACCCGAATGCTCTGGTCTAACAATGGCAATAATTGTGGTGTTGATATTTCAGATGAAAATATCACAGAAATGTAAAATGTTTTTCCTTCTGTTTCCATTTCATTTTCCTCTTCTTACCGCGTCCATGTAGGTCAGCTGCTCGGCCACCAGGTCAGACTCAAATGACAGGAAGTCCTCCTGGACCTCGATTTCCACCTCTTCCTCCTCCCCTAGACAGAAAGAACTGTTTCCCTGGAAACCAACTAAAAACAGAGTAAGGAAACTATTAGGCTCAAAATAAATTAGCAACAATAGGGAGGAAATTAATAATAATAATAAAAAACAATACCATCTGTTTCATCCATGTTAGCCTGACCCTGCAGCTGCTCCAGCAGACACTCGGCACGTCTAAGAGCCTCGGAACCTGGTAGGGCTTTGCGCAGGTAGTCCATCAGCCTGTGGAGGCAGGGGTATTCTGGAGGCTCCTGGAAGTCCTCGGGACACTGGTCCAACCAGGCACGCAGGATGGAAGCCAGGGCGCTGTTGGGACAACAGGTACAGAGAGATGGACAGGTGTGATCAGTCAGTGATGTTAACAGGAGCCTCCAATGCAGCTCAGATGGAAGTGATCGATAAAACTGTGTCTCACTTTCGGATGGCGTCATTGCTTTCACAGCCATCCTGCTCGTTTTCCTCCACACTCCCGTACCTCCATAGATAAGAAAAACAGACCGAGTTTAAATTTGCAGTTGTTTACACTCAGTTTTGATATGTAATAAAAACAATATTGTATCCAGCCTACCTGTCCAGCAGCAGCTGCAGAACAGTCTGGGTGCTGGCAAAAGCTCTGTAGGTGGAGAGGAAGATGGAGGTGTAGGTCAGGTCGTTGTCTCCGAAAGCCGTTAATAACGTCTCCACCAGGCGCTCCAGAGTCCCAGCACGAATACTGCGGATTTTGCAGGTCTCCAGCTGGCTCACCGTGTGGCCAGGAGGCAGGCGATCGCCCTCCGCCTAAACACAAACAAACATACATTCACTGTACCAGAATATATTCAAACACCTGCTACTTTCTTCTTTGTTTTGTTTGGCCTCAGATGGAACGTGTAAATCAGAAAATGTAACTAGACTGATTAATCTCATTTAGGGCTTATTGTTTTCAGTAAAAAAATACAAAAAATGTATGTCTTCTTGCTAAGTCTCAATCCCCTACCACTATATAAGTGCTATTTTTTTTCTTTCAGTATTTGAACCCATGCACAAGTCTTATTGGTGTGTCATTTCCTTCTTGTGTTTCCTCCTCCCCCTTTTTCCCCAAGTTTATTTATTGTTTTGCATTTCCTTTTAGCATTGCTCTGTCAACATTTTAGAGTATCACATTCGTTGCTGTTCCTTACACAGTGGAGGAAGGCTGTTTTTTATAGCGTGTCACACACAGGAATGAACCTTGCAAAAATCTAAAAAATGCACATAGAAATATATACCTAGGGTTGAAAAAGCATTTATATGCCAATACTTTCTGCTAACATTTTAGATTAATCATTTTATCTGCTTATTTCCAATCCTGCACAGTTCTGTAAATAAAAGAGCTTGAAGCCTAAAAATGTGAAAAGAATATACCCTTAGGTTTTGAGTTGGGAACTTGGAGCCTTCTCATCAAACTTGGCCTTAAAATTCAATATGGCTGCTGTGTGATTAAATGCATTAGGTATGGCACTGCCTTTTTACTTGCACTTTTGGATGTATCTCTCAGTATGTCTCAATAAATCAGTCACCAGCTGCAGTAATGTAAAATCTCAGTTAGCAATCACTTCATTTACCCTTTTTCTGCATAAAATGTAGGGAAATACACTGTTATTGGTTTGATCAGCTAATACTGGCAGGTCTCTTTGTTGTGCTCTGCATGTCGCAAATGCCAACTTTTTAGCCTTGCCACTTGACCATGGTTAAGTTTAGTGAGAGCTTATTTCCACCTTTGACATCTAAAGTTGGATTGGAGTTGGATATAGCAGCAGCAAAAGGGTGTGCTAACTGCTAGCGCTCTAAAGACTCGCTAACCTGGCTAAATCCATTAAACCGTTTAGTGCAGCTTTTAATTCTAACTCTATGAAAACAAAACTACATTGCTCAGCTCTTTCAATGAGCAGGTGAACAAAATCAGTTAGTTTGTTCAATAAAAAACAACTGTGCCTTAGCAGTGAAAAAATAAGTGCTATTTTCCTTCTTCCTTGTGATACATGGTGCAGAACAGGATCCATTAAGATACCAAACAGGTGAGAATCTAACCCCATGATGGAGCTTTTAAATCAGCCAAACTTCATTGACATGAAAAAGCAAAATGCATATTGATGTGAAAAAGCTAACCCTGGGGTATAAAAAGGAAATAAAAAATTAAAAGACATAATAAAAGAAAATAAGCATGAAGAAAGAGACCGAAATAAAAAAAACTGCAATCAAAAGTTAAAATATATTCTTAAAGTTAGAATGAAATACATAATTAATTACAAAAGAAATTACAACAAATTTTTTAGGGAAAACATAAAAGAAATAATGTTGTGTAGCTCTTTTTCAACCATTGGTATTTTGTGGTTTTGTTACTTTGGTCACTTTGTACCTGAGCATTTGGATTGAAAATGAAACCATCTGTTACAGGACGTTTTATACCAACCCTAAATCATTTTTTACCCCAGGAGCACATCTCACACCATCTAAAACTAAAGATGTAAAGAGATTTTCAATAATGTTCTTATAGTCAATTGGAGGCAAACGTGGTTAAAGGACTCCAATAAATACCAGGAGGAGGAAGCTTCTTTGAGTTATTTTGGCTTGATCAGAGGTCATGTCTCATTCTTTGGAGTCATAGATGATCAACCAAAACAGGAATCAAAACCAAAAATTAAATAGAGTGTAATAGAAACTTCTAGCAATTTAGTTACAATAAATGTTATTATAAATCTGACTTTGACATTTTTATTATAATCTATATGTTATATATAAAAATACCGAAGTATTAAGTACATTGCAAAATAAAGTTGCATGTCATGGTTTAAGTACATGGCAATGAGATGGTTATAAAAACTGGCAACGGGATGACCAAATGCCAATGTGTACAAGAATAAAACAAAATTTTTTCGATAGGCTTGCATGAAATCATCACAAGTTATTAACCCACATTTTTCTGACTCTTTCTTTTTTTCATTGATTTAATTTTCTCACTATTGTTTGAGAATTTTAACATCTTCAGCCATTAAAACTAAACATATGGTGGGCCTCAAGCACATTCTAAGACTATTTAATAGACCAGCTATCTTACTTGCATACAGTGAGAATGTATGGCACTGGAAATTTGATATTCAACCAAAATTGCATCCTAGTATTCCTTTCCAATTGCAATCATTGCAATGATTGCCCATTATATGATGCAGCTCTAATTTTCAAATACTAATAGTATTTTCTGGTTTTGTATTAATTTTTATATTTCTTCTTTACTTTGGCAGTTAACATGCTCTGTATTGAATTGTCTCAGATGTAGCTCCATGGCATTGTCTGAATATAGTATTAGAGGAAAATGTGAAAATTTACTTTCTGAGCATTTTTCACTAATGATATATTTTTGGTATGTAGAAAAACAATAAATTGACATATTGACAAGATATAAAGTTATGAATTATAGTCTGAGATCAAATTAATCCATCACTGAGAACCAAAGAATAAAGAGGAAACAGCTATGATAATCGTGACCTATTTTTAATCCCAGTTTCTCCAGATGTGTCCGACTATTGTGTCTAAAAAGGAATCGAGCAAACTGCTTGGAAAAAAATCAGGCAAGGAAAGACTGAAGGAGGGTGGCACACACACAGTGAGAAGCGAGAGACTTCGGTGAAGTTAGCATGCTGCGACAGGAAACGCTTCAATCTGCTTTTAATCACAATGAAGCCCCTCCTCCACTGGCCCTTCAGACACAGAGGAGGACAGCAGCAGAGCAAACTTCTCCCACCACTCCCTTCTGATAAGAGCGTACACACATAGCAAGTAAGATTTCTATCTATGTGAGGTGAGTCACCGCTAGGTCACCCACAAACACACACACACAAAGGCTTGAACGTCACAACTCACAGAGCATAAAAATAAACAAGATGTAAAAATCAAACATTTCAAGGAAACGTACCAATGTGTCAGCTGGAATTTTCTCCTGTTTTCCCTGATCAGTAGTTGGCACTGCCTAAAAGCCCCCACTTTATTTTAATTAGCTGTAGCACAGTTGGTGCCTCACGCCACTGCCAATACGTCAATAGGCCCTTATAGCTACAGGGCTGTTATATTGTTGTTACCCACCAAGCTCCCCACCAAGCACCGTACAAAAACACCAGCAAGACAAAATACAAGGCTCTGATTTATGTCAAACAGAAACTCTGTGAAAACTTATAAAACAAACTAATGCCTCTCATTTGGCCATCTGTGCAGCATAATAATACAGGGCACAACATCTTATTATGCAGGACATAATAGCAGAGGACACAGTAATGCCTCATGTTCTCTGGAAAAGCATTTAATACTCTGTTTTCATCTGTACCAGCATTCTTTTTAAAATGTGCTTCCCCATGCAGGGAAACAAGCAGCTTTACCAACTTTCCTGGATTTCCTGGAAAAGTCAGGAAATCACATGCTCTGACAAAACAGTGCAAGTCGATTGAAACTGCTGTGTTTTTAACCAGCAGCTGAAAGGTGTTGCTTAAGTTAAGCAGGCTTAACATGTTAAAACAATAACAGTGCTGGTTGAGCACAATACATGGTGTTGGCCCACAAAAGGCTGTTTTAAAAAAAAAGGGTCAGCTGGGGCTTTCTGGATTTAAACTCAAAAGATAGCTTCAACAAACCATCTGCATATGATCAAATTTAAGGTGGTCCTACATAAAAAAAAACAAATCTTGGTTTTACATTTTTGCAGCAGAAAGCTAGAAAGGAAGAAAAGTATCTGGAGTTCATGTGTCTGCTTGGGTTTGTTTTGTGTCCACATTCAAACCACTTATTTAAGGTCAGCTTTTTAAGATCTACTCAGTGTCCACTGTAAAGAAATGTGGTTATATGACTGCAGTATATATATAATATATAATTCTGAGCCGTTTGTGATGATTATTTTTCCATGTAGTTGGTCAAAAATACCAAAAGAATTAACCTGTTTTGGGTGGGAAAAGTAAGAGGGGACATAAAGTGGTAAAGAGGTGAATTGACCCGACGCTGGAAAAGTCTGACCAGATCCACCCCTTCATGTCAGACTTACCCCCAGCCATCTTGCTCCTTTATTGGCCGCCTGCTGAATCTGAACCCTCTTCAGTGTCACATTGTAGACGGCTCCTTCCTCAACTTCCTCCCCCCAGTCCTGCACCGAGCTCTGAAAGGAAGAGGAAAAATATTATTGAACCTCTGCAGGAGAGGAGAGACCTCTCGTTGAGGATTAAGAGATAAAACAGCTTCCAGTAAGCAGCAGCAGGCTGCAGAGCTGACTTGCACAAATGTCATTGCAATGACTTTATAAAACAGGAATTTACTTTTTAGAGACTAGTGCAAGAAAAAGAAGCAGAAGGCTGAACACAACAACACAGCCACAGCACAAAGTAAAACGAAGTAGGGAGAGGGGAGTGCAGTAAAACATAAAGAAGGTCCACACTCCCCCAACCCCCACCAGTGCAGCAGCCTGCCAGGCCTCCCTCCCTCTTTCTTTACTCCCTCCTTTATTTCACATCCATCTCTTTCACCGCCTGTCTCTGGAGTTGAAATCTAGTTTGGACTGTGTTTTTTAGAGCTCAGACAGCCAGAAGATAACAGACTAAACGAATAAAGTCTCCTGAACGAACGCCTAGATTCGCACTTTTTCTCTTGGTCGATACAGACGTCTGTCGAAGCTTAAAGGAGCATGATTACGAATGTGAGCTGAAAGTTAGAACACTAAGACTAAATAGATTTGTTCTCATTTTGTAGCCAAAAAAATGATATGCTTGTACATGGATGTAAATTACTTCCAAACAGCAGAGGACATAAACAGAGTGAGCAGACTGGAATCATAATGCAAAACTGCTCAGAGAGATCTACTCAGGCGTCAGCATACAGAGACAAAAACAGAGGCAGGGCTGGCAGAGAAGGAGAAGAACTGGCCAAATGTAAACAATAAGCTCGCAACACTTTTTGGACAAATCCTCAAAAATACAAAGAAAACCGCAGCCAAGATCGTTCCCACTCTCATTTACACAGCTCGGTGGCAAAGTCCACTTCTACTCCCCAAACAGAGGACCCGCCAGGAAAGGGATCAAGGGTCAACGTTGCCATTTACAGGCTCAATGCTTAGCCTAGGAGGCCAGCTGTACCCAGCCATGACTGGGTCGTGTTTGGGTTTTAACAGAAGCATGGGATGTGAAAGTGAAAAAGCAGACACCTAACAAAAAAAAGGAGAAAGATTTTAAGTGATTTAAGCAAGAAAACACACAATCTGCATCTCGTCTAATGGTCAGCAACATGTCCCGCTGCGACTGTCCTGACCTGCTCCTGGCTGTCCGGCCGACTGGCGCAGGGACAGATAAATACATCAGTGGATGAGTCATGCAGTCCTCACACTCCCAAAACAATAGCGGGGGGTCTCAGTGCTGCTGAGCTCACAGTCCTGCACACACACTGTCTGTTTTTTCATGTGCTGCAGATGGAGATGTGCTTCAGTGCAACTAGTTTCAGGCCTTATTTTGAGACAGAATTCCTGGAGTTCGCATGCAAATGGAAACCAAAACATTTCGATTCATAAGTAAAGCTATTTTAACTACAGTGACAGGGTAAATAGAGCTTACAGAGGTTGCAAGCTATCAAACACAACAGAGAGATGAGCTATATTCTAGATAAAGAAGGCAAGATCAACATTTTTGAAGATTTTGTTACAAGGTTATGAGCAGTTAACGTCTCACTAATGATGGGTTTTACAAACCCCTAACTCTTTGTCAGGTTTGATAGTCATTTCAGGGTTATTTACAAAGAAACCAATTATTTAAACACCACAAGTGGGGATGGTGTGCCATAAATGATCTTCCTGTGTGCAACATGCACCAGGAACAGGCCGTAGTGTAAAATTCAATACAATAGCATGTACTTCACCTGGGACAATATTTTTGCTTTTTACACCACTTTTTCCATTTTCCGTAGTTGTTTCACACAGGGGCATCACTAGTCGCGCACAACCTCCAACTTCCATTTATAAAAATTTATTCTACTGAAAAGTAGAGCACATCACCCCGGTTCTAAAGTCCTTACCTTGTAGCTCAGAGAATAGACTTCAAAATAATTTTACTAGTCTATAAATCATTGAATGACTTAGCACCAAAATATGTTGAAGATCTGATCTGTTGTCCCTATACCAACCATTCAGGTTTCCCAACTCTGGTCTACTAATCAACCCTTGAATTAGAACCAGGTCTGAAAAACAGGATTGAGTTTCTATGCTCCCCATATCTGGAATAAACTTCCAGACCACTGCAAAGCTGCTGAAACACTGGTTTCCTTTAAATTGAGGCTAAAGATCCCTCTGTTTAGAGCTGCCTTTAAGTAAGGGATTAATAATCGCTGGAATGCCAAGTTTTAATGTGTCATGTGTTGTGACGCTAATGTTGTCTTTTATTCTTTTACAGCTGGTTTATTTATTCCCTAATGATGTAAAGCACCTTGAATTGCCTTATTGTTGAAAGTGTGCTATACAAGTAAAGTTGCGTTGCCTTGCTTTGCTTTGTTTTGTCCATTTGGAGTTTTTTAAAGACAGTAAAAGTCAAATATGGTCTTGTTCCTTCTCAGCTGTTAGCTGTCAGCTTCCAGGTCTAACAAAGCTGAGTTTATGCTAAATAGATACACCAAGGGAGTTAGCTACTGCAGATATTAGCTGCTTATAGCTATTTCAGATAACCTTATATATATATATATATATATATATATATATATATATATATATATATATATATATATATATATATATATATATATATATCCCTTTTACTTTGATCTTTCCACAGAAAATGCACAAATGCTGCAGAGTCCTGGGAAGTACACTGAAGCATATCTTCTCAAAACAGTTGTCTAGCATTATCAGATGGTTTAAAACAATACCCATAATAAAACAACAACAGTTGTGTTGAATCTGCGGCGCTGATCTGCTGCATGTTATTCTTTCCAGGACACAGCTGGGACCTGTGGAGAGACTGCTTTGGCCCCCGGGGGCTGCGCCAATTGTTCCCTTTCTCTGTCGCACTGTGGATCCCAAAACAAAAGTTTTCATATCCATCATTAGGCAGGCGTCAGCAGACGGATTGAGGATTTTGGGTCATATACGAAGTCCCTTAATCAAAGTCTGCTCCTTATCTCTACGCAGCAACTCTATGTGGGTTAAACTGGGTTTAAAGCAGAATAAAAACAAAAGTGTTCAGCTGTTCCACCCGATATTCACTCTCCTCCTCTTCCTCCTCCTCCTCTTTCTTCTTTCCCCCATTATCCACAGCTTTCCCAAGCATATACACACCCCTCCTCCTCCCCTTAACCACCAACTCTTTCACCTAACCCAACTCTCCCCCTCCTTTCTAAACCACAAATAATACAATGCAGATTGAAAAAACTATAAAAGCTTTCTTTTTTTTTTTTTACCATTTTAGTTTTCCAGGCGAACTTCATGGTTAGTGTTTCTTTCATGATCCGGGGACAACATCAGAGCTCCAGGATAATCCAGTCAGGGAAAAAAAGAAAAAGTGTGTCTGTTCAAATAAAGGTTCTTTAAAAATGATGTTTTTCCTCACACGTTTCTCTATAAAGTCAAACTCCTGCTCCTCTGGTCTGTCAAGCAAGCTCTCCCTTCTTCCACTGAATGACCGATCTATTCCTCCTCCTCCTCTACTCACAACAGTCCCGTTTAAACTCCTCCTCCTTTTTTGTCTGACTTTCATCAGACTGACATCAATGTGCGTACTCACAGAGCCGTGATTTCTGCTTGCGCAACTTCACTGGAAACATAAAATCTGTCTCCTACAAAGTGAAGAGGAAATGCACATGTGCAATCATTTTAAATGTGTTCTTTCTATTTCTTTTCAAAAGAAAAGGGATGCTTGCATTTTTTTATGGGGAATGGAAAAAAAATCATTTCAATCAGTAAAACTATTGCTTTATCTTACCCATTGCTGATGGATGCTATTCATGGATCATGGAACAAAAGTAGTTAATATAAAAATTATTTTCGTATTATGTAGAATATGTGAGACCAGCTGTTACAAGGTGATTTAGACAGATAAAGTGTTAGATTTTCGTCTCCAAAATCTAACACTTTATCTTGCATGCAAAACGTGCAAAAAACAAACAGTGAGCAATTCATCCTCCAAAACATGGTGGTGGCAGCATCATGCCGTGGGGTACCTTTCTTCTGTAGGGACAGATATATTGGGAGAAAAATCTGCCAGATGTAGCAAAAGCCTTGAAACTGGGATGGATGGTCAGTTTCCAACAGGAGAATCAGTGCGTTTACATGCAGTAAGAGAAAACCATGTTATTGCCTTAGTCCATTTGAATTAGGACTTTTTAAAATGCATGTATACACCATAATCTGGCTGCAGTCGAACTGAACTGGCCTACTCCTAATCGAGCTAAGACACCCAGATAATGGAGATAGAAAGCGGAATTTCTCTGCATGTAAATGGCATCCCAGCTAAAGTGAGCAATTACTCGAGCGGGAGGATAGAGGCTAGGGGTCTTTTCCCACCCCTGTTCGCTACGGGCCATCAGGGGTTGGGGTCCGGAGGAGGACAGGCGGTCTGGTCGGAGTCCTGGGCTGTCGGGCTGCTTTGCCACTGTGGGGCCCTTGGCGGTCTGCTTGTCTCCGTCCTAGAAGGTAGGGGGTCCATCTCCCGGGTCCGGGGGCTGGTGGCTCTACTGGGGCATCAGTACCTGGACCTGGGAGCATAAAGTGTGTATGGGGTGTGTGAGTGAGGGTACAGCGTCATTTTTTGGGTGTCTTGGTGAGTCAGTGAGAATGTATGTGTTTAAGAGGGAGGGAACGTATGACTGTGTCTGTGTGTCTTTGTCTACCTGTCAGGTTGGATCTTGGTCTGCCCCCTCGCCTGGCGCACCTCAGGCCTTACACTTAATGGGGGGCCTATTTCCCCTCCGTCACTCCCCGCCGGTGACGGGGGCCCCTGTCTGCCGGTGCGCCGGTGGTCAATCCGGTTCGGACCTGGTGCGTGCCTGGCCGGGCCTGTGGGGGCCGGTGTGTCGGTCGGCCGATGCGCTGGGCCGATATCTTCCTTTGGCTGGTTGGGACACCTCTTTTAGAGGTGCCAGGTTTGGGATTGTTGGGTGGTGCCTGCTCGGTGGCTCGGCGAGATGCGGATCCGGCGTCTCTGCTCGTTTGATCACCTGTTCTGTGCGCACCGTGCGTGGCCAGTTCATTGGCGGGTTGGACCGGCCCTGGCCCTCGTTGGATGCCTGGTCTTGGCGCCCTGCGTTGCGCGGGATCAGGACCCGGGAGCTGGTACAACTTGGCGTCCAGATGCTGACTGAGCCCGGCCTGGGGATGCTGTCCGTCCCCTGCGGCTATTGGTGGGGCGCTGGGATGTTGGTGGTGGGGATTGGCCTAGGGCGGAGGTGTCGGCCGCGGCCCCTGCAGCGCCGGGGGGCCCTCGTCGGCCGGTCCGTTGACCGGTCCGTCGACTGGTCAACGGCCGGTTGCCGGCGGAGCCCGTGGGCTCGTCACTGCTTCCCCCCGGGCCCCTGCATAGTGGCCGCTGGATGTTCCCCTGGGGTTCTCCTTTTCTCCTCTCTTGGGGGATGCGGTCAGCCCCGCCCGGGTCCGCCTGGGGCTCTGGCGGTCCTTTGGATGTCTTTGCTCCGATCTCCTTCATGTCTGCATCGATTCCTGGGAGACGGATTGATGCCTGCTCACACCAACTATCGAACACTCTTATGGAGAAACCTTATATGCACCAGCATGCTAACACACACACATAGATGTGGGGTCTCTGGTGTTTAAGGATATATTCTTGGGCTGAGGTTATCATTACTAGAGCTTGATTAATCGGTACCATGAGTTTTTCTGTGACATTGTTGTTGTATTTTTATATCTATTTTTGTGTGATGTGGTTGTGTAATTCTTAAGTTCACAATGTTTGGTTGGTTTTGTCGATGTTCCTTTTTCATGTTTTGTTTTTCCCCCTCTCTCTGCCGTCCTGTGGGTATGGAGGCAGACTTCAATGTTTTCCTGTGTTTTCTTTGTTCCCCTTCCTCTCTTGTATTTTCAACTCACCCTCTCTCATGACATTTTGTTTCCTACCTCTCTTCTTCATCTTCCTTCTTTCTTCTCCTTAATTTTCCGTCTCCGTGTCCATAACATCAGGAAATAAAAACCCCAACAATTCATAATAAAGATTTTTCACACATATATCAAGTGGAGTACTATAGCAAAAGCTGTACTGCTCCGCTTGTGAAAGTAAATCTGTTGGGCTTCTACTTGGTACTTAGACACCAATTCTGAGCTCCACACTGCCAAACAGGACACGTAAAAAAAATAAAATAAAATAAAGTGAGCAATTACTGGCCTGGGCACTCCCCCATCCGGAAATGACTGCGGAATAACGTACAACAACAAGACAGCAACAACAACATACGTGGCACAATCATACAGTACAGTACTTATGAAATATACTGGGCTGCAGTATTGTTGTCATCCATTTACTCGCTCATTGTGCAAATCCTGCTTTTACTCTGCCTGCTTCACTGCCACCAGCATTTGTTTACTATTTGTGTGACACTACAGGCCCACCGGATAAATGCCAGCATGAAAGGGTGCATGTCGTCACCTACCGTTGCGGAGTAGAACACACTTAATTCAATAATTAGATTTTTCTCACTGACATGTACACTTGGATAAAGGCTTCCATTGTGGTTAAGGTATTGGGTTGATTATTACATTGGCTCGATTTAGATGTGCGTGTAAATGCACTGAATGACTCCAAACACACAGCCAAAGCTACAATGAAAGGTTAAGATAAAAAAATGTTATTGTGTTAGAATGGCCCAGTCAGAGTCCAGACCTAAATTCAATTAAGTAATTATTGGCAATGTGTAAAACTTGATGTCCACAGATGAGACCCTGATTGAGTTTAAGCTATAGAGACAACCCCAGTCTCTATATGTACGAAGCTAGTAGAAACATATCCCTAAAGATGTGCAGCTGTTATTGCACCAAACGGTGGTTTTACAAAGTATTGGCTCATGGGAGCTGATTACAAAGGCACTCATTTACCATTGCATAGATAATACATATTTAGAGAGGATGAACATATTGCAGGAGATTTATTCATTCAAATCTATAATTTTGGTAGAAATACTGTACATGTATATTGTTTTTCTCTATTTTCCTATATTTATTGTAAGAGAAATTCATATGTGTGTATTATACATTTCTGGGTTGAGAAGTTAAATGATCTGCTGCTTTGCTCCAGTTGTGATGAGCCTTGAAGATCAAAATTCCCTTCATCATCTAGTTCTATAGATTATCACTTACAGTGTCCATGTTTGTGCCATTAACACTCGCTCCATACTATTTTGTGCTGAGGCTGTTGTGCACAGTAAGTCCAGAAAACATATCATGCATTCAGCTAATTTAACATTAAACTCTCTAAAGTTAAATGTAGCAGCAGATTGCTGTAGTAATTATTCAATATCACTTACTGAAGTTAACATTTGGAACACAGACAGTATAAATGATCTACATACTGTATAGATTATTATCTTGAGCCCTACAGCCGCCTTGTGTGTGAAACATCTGCGGCCTCTCGGCCCCTGCGTGGGACAATACAAGGAAAATGATGAATGCCGTCACTAGTACTGTGCATTGTCAATGACAGCAGAGGAGAATGGGTTTAGTCTGTCAGAATGGGCAGTACTGTTCCTCTATGAATGTGTCTCCATACGTACTCAAACGGCCCACTTGTGTGAATAAACGGGAAGATGTGAATCAAACTCTGAGTTTGTGAAGGGTCTTTTTGCATTCCAAACATAAAGCAAATGTGAGCAAGCAGCCACAAACATTTATAACCTGATACATGACACAAATAAGATTCCAATCTCCTGATTCAGGGTTGTAAAGGCTTAAATAAGGAGACAGTGGGACAATTACAATACTTATGTATACTACAATTTTAATATTAAGTTTATAAGATTTGAATACCCCCGCATTGGCCTTCGTAACATCAGCTCACAACTGAAACATCACACTCAGCGTCACTAGCTATGACACACTATCACCCGTCTACGTATCCACAAGGTGCCGAGCAGTACTCCAAAACAGCTAAACTCGGAGGGCACTGAGAGGCCAGGGAAGCCTGCTGTACATCTCCGTCAGTCTTTCTCTGTGTGTGGCATAAACCAGCATTAGTTTTTCTTCCTGCTGACTCCTCGTCGTGCTTCAAATCTGGCCTATGTCCAGTTCCCAGGCCGAGTTGACCCTGGTGTCCACCCGGGTCTGGGGAAGTCTGGGAAGCCCAGAGGGGCAGTGGGAAGGTTGCGACCCCAGAAGACCTTCGGCCCAGTCCCAGGGGTTAGGAGTGTTGGTCTCACAGCGGGACTAATGTCACATGCCCACAAAAAACAAGATATTGGACAAGCGTGACGGCTGCAACGGTGTCTGATGGATGACCGCATGAGTTTGTGTATCCTTCAACTTGGGAACAACATGTGAACCTTTTCTCCTGAGGGCCATGAAGCGTCAATATTTTACATGCAGCAGATATCAATCTGTTTGCTAACTGTTGCTCAAAGCAGGGGCACTTGAATAAGTTAATGAAGTTAGATGTACAGCCTCTTAAACTCAAAACCAAATGAGCTCACATTAAATCCATCCATCCATACTCCAAAACCCTATCCCAAGTAATTGTTTAAAGGAGGAAGTTACCCTATATTGTTGGTTTAACCCCAAGGAAAACACGAGAATGAAAAAAAAGCTCAGGCTACGCATTTTGATCATTGCAAAAATGAAAACTCTCTCTTGGTTGAAGTTCCTACCACCAAGGCCTTTAGCAACAGGGAGAGAGACCAAAGAGGGTATTCATAATGGAAAAATAACAGCTAAACTTCACTTAACCTGTTATTCACCCCTAATGTGTTTTTAGCTTTGTGTCATTTTATACTTTGGCTGGATAAATCTATATATATATATATATATATATATATATATATATATATATATATATATATATATATATATATATATATATATATATATATATATATATATATATAATATCAGGTTGAAACATGGGGTGAGAACAAATACTGAGAATGCTGAAATATGGAAATAGATAAAAACCTTTTCAACTGTACAAAGTCTGCTTTGTAACAAACTAGATATTTCAACTGAGATTTTTATTTGTTTGTTATTGCTTATTTACTCACAGTTGAGCCCAATGGCAGATTTTGATTTATTTTAAATACATTTAGCCAGAAAAGTTTGTTTCTGATCAGAAATAATATGGATGTCTCTCAAAAGATGATAAAATCATGTTAAAAGAGTATCCGTTTTTAAAAGAAAATCCTTTCATTTACATTAAATTTAAAACTGTTTGTCAAAAATTATTTATATCTTTCTCAGTAATCAATAGAAAAATCTTTATTGGCAGTACAACAATCAAACCTTTCTTATAATTGATGATAAGCATTTGGCATTTTTTCACTAGTATTTTCACTAGTATTACGATTTATTGATTTATCTTTGGTGATGAGCTCCAAATCTTTAAGGATTAAAGGCCTCCCTGCCATCACCCTATAAACTTTAGCTCCTTTCACAGATTCTTGGTCAGATTCAAGTTGGGACTCTGGCTGGTCTCTCCAAAACATAATTAATTCTTACACTTAGAAAAAGGATATTGGTAAAATAAAAGATTACTTTAAACCTACATCAGCAAGAAGAATTTCATTTTTCCTTCTTCTCTTCCTGTTATTGGAGTATTTCAGCACTTGAAAAAATTAGAAAATCCTGAAGCCTATTGAAAGAAGAAAGTTGTGTGTTCTATTTGAAAACATTTATCTTTGTGATTAATTTCCCATTTGGGATGGAGAGATGGATGGTAAGATAATTCAATATTATACAATATCTCCCCATAAATTTGTTCCAAGATTTCTTTAACTTCTGAAAGTCTAAAGGTTCAGGGGAATTGCCTGTTTAAAACTCCTGCAGTAATTGCTTGTTGTGCTTCAGGATCGTGATTCAGGGCCGATTCCCTCTCCAAGTTTTCCTTTCTGTGGATGTGTAGTGACGTAATTCCACTCAGGGAAAGCCTTGACCAGAGCAGATCCTTTTATTAAACTTATTTGCCAAAGGAATCCTGCCATTATCCAGCCTCTCAAGTGATCTATTCTCTGTTTCACAGATAGACCTGTGAGCTACAGTACCCACAAAAAGGGGACAAAAACAGGAGGAGCCCTGCAAGCGCCGTTATTACACCACAGTGGGGAAAAACGCACATTCCAGGAAATCTCCCGCTTCCTGCCCTCAGCCTCCTGACTCCAGCAAGGCTGCTGTCCTCATACCTGACTGGCTGGAGAGCCTTTCTGCTGGCCTGAAGCGAGGTCATAAAAGTCGACCAATATCAGGAAGGAAGGAGACCTAAAAGAGGCAGAGAGAAGGTAATACCAGCAAAAGTGAGAGATGTTTGAAAGCAAACCCCAAAATAAAGACAGTAACCGTGAGAATCCTCAGCTGCGTTGGTAACATCTCTGTTTATATACAAGATAAGGAGGTTGTGTATCAGAGAAAGCGCAGTACATTGTTGTGATTAGCTCGAAAGAACATTATCTCCACTTTGAGAGTGAGAGACTGAGGAGTTCACAGCTCAAACAGAAATTGAGAAGAACCATACTGACTGGAAGACAAGTGTGACGCAACCGGACAATCTCTCCCTACTGTGGAGAGAGCAAGTCATTCCTTAATTTCAGACAGGAAAGTGTCAGAGACGACAGGGTTATCTGTCAATGGAAATCTTCCAGTGGAGTTCAGTTCAACTAAATCTCCAATCTGCACGTTTCTGAAATAATTCCTACTTTAAAATGCCGTCTGTCTGAGCGCAAAGGAATATGCCTAATGCTTTTGCTTTTGGTCAAATGTTTGTGTGTGGTTGATGAGTTTGGGTTTCTAAAGCATGCCTCCCAGCAGAGGGCAGAGTTCGTAAACCGCTGTGTTTATCCAGAGCCAGCAGAGATTTTAGTGAGAGCAGGCCTGGAGGGAAGAGAAAAAGAGCATTCGATTTATAATTCAGGGTCAGAATGATAAGTTTTAAATTGACAAACCATACAAACAAGACAATTTAAGCTGAAATGGATTTAACAGAAGATAGTCAGTGGAGATGAGAGCACATCTTTAAAAAACACTACAGATTAAAAGATGAGACTATCTGGATTTTTTGTTCTCCTGTTTTCTTTCTGTTTCAGTCTAGGTCGAATAAACCTTTAGTTTAAGTGGTTGCTTTTAAGCTCTGTCTGCCTCTCTCCTCTACGCTCTTATGTCATGTTCCTATTAGTACCCTTAGATCTTTTGTCCAGGCTGTTGTTGAGCTGTCTCTGGTTGGGTGACATCATTCATTTCCAGTAAAGCCCAAAGCTGCAGACATTGGGCTGCAGTAAAGCCCCCTCCTCCTCTTTCTCCTTCTCCTCCTTTAAGCTCAACATGCAAGCGGTCTCAAAAGAAAAAATGTTAAGTCCAGGTGTTGCATTATTTGTAAAGCTGCCAAAAAAAGTAAAGAAAAATGGCAAGAAAACATGTTTTTCAGAGTCTGCATGGACTAAAAAGCAAGAGGATACTATGATGACTCAGATGGTGCTTGTTGGGAAAACTTTAGAGGTTTTTAATTTAAAGGATTTACCCAAAAAATCTTCACGGTTCCAGAAAACCCTTCCCCCGCATGTGCCCTCAAGCCTTGACCCCCCCCGAATCTAAGCCCTGCTAAGCCTGGAATGAATCGGCCTGAACTGGCTTGGATGTCTGTCTGTCTGACCCCGTCGGCTAATGTGAGCTGGACCATCTGTTGCCCAGCAAATAGATGCCGCCCTGAAGTTGTCAGATATGCAACAAAAACAACACACAGCGTCAATCAAACGAGCAACAGATCTGCGACAACTGCTTTCCCCATAAAACTCAAAACACTGAAAAACCGCAAGAGGAAATGTGGTAAAACCTTTTTGCATTAAACAACATGGAGTTCTGGGGGTTTCTTTAATGTTATGATGCAATCTAACACAATTTGTTCACTTAATTAATGGGCATTTCTGGAAACGAAACTGCACAATTGAAACACAGAACCCAAAATACAACAGAAAAGGAGCAGTCATTCGATCGTGTCACAGAAACATGCTTCAACAACTTTGTTGTTACCATGGCATTGACCAAAATGTGACACTTTGTAAAGTTTAACAGCATATAAAGCTAAAAGTAACAAATGCATGCTGGATTTCCTGTGCTACAGCTTGTATTTCTCTTTTTACATCCTTTTATGACGCAGGGACAGTTTTTATTCATAGGGATCTGCTGACATGTGGACTGCGTGAACGCTGACCACTCATTAAAAAATGCACAGCACAAGTCCTGAGCACAAAAAACAATCGCAGTGGCAGCTTGATCCCAGTCATGAGTCCTGGCTAAAGCTGCGTGTGTTGCCTGAGTGGGGAAAAGAGAGAATTAAGTGTGTGCATGTGTTTGGGAGGGGACACCTAAACAAAAATCCCCCCACCCCAAGACACACACAAGCACACGCACACGCACAGATCCTTTCATGTAGCTATCAAGCCATGAAACACACACGCATACACTTACTCGCGTGCCCCACCATCAAGAGCACTAGTACTGCCATGTGGTGCAATGAGTTTCTGCCCCAGTTAGGCAGGCTACTGCTGTTGTGTCGCTACTATGGGACAACATGTGGGTGACCGGGACTGTGTCAGCAGTATTGACTTTTCACACCAGTCCTATTAGATGAACTAATTAGGTCCAAGATCACAACCTCTGCAGAGCTGCAGGCGTAGAAACAGCTTTACAAGCAGGGGGGTCACTTAGGAGAATAAACAGCATCTAAAGTGTTTGACTGATTAAGAAGGTCACGCTGACCTACATAAAAAAAGGATACCTGGTAGTTTGACAATGGAGCAATTCGAAATATAAGAAATAACAGAGAATACCAGTTTAAAAAAAATCTAGACTGTTCCACAACTTATAGTGCCTTATAACAGTTTTCACATCCCTACTGCTTTCCGAGTTTTTTTTCACATTACAACATAAATGTCAGATACCTAAATAACAGTTACCACCAGAAGTCATCAAATCAATAAACAAAGTCAAACTGACGCTCATTTTGTCTCAGTTTTAATGCAGATGTTCTGTGAAAGTCTCAGAGGTTTATAAGAGTGCTTTTACACCTGTTACCCCCAATTTCCACTGCATCCGCTCCGCTCCGCTCCGGTCCGGTCCGGTCCGGTCCGGTCCGGTCCTCCCTGCAGCCGTTCTCAATTTTCACTGCATGCGCTCTAGATCCACTCCGGTCCGCAGCCCAGAGGTGGTCAAAGAAGCATGCGAGGAAATTGCGAGATCTTGCGATAAAAGCCAGTAATAAATGCGGAAGTCAGAACAAAATTCTTCATTCCGTGGAAGACAAACAGAAAAGAACAGTTATTCTCTGTTATTATGTATCAAGATATTTTGGACAACATATGTATAAATATACGCGGGCTTATATTAATATAGCTATGCTTACAAAAAATTCGAGTCTGTCTTCATTGATTTATTTTGAAAAACACCCGGAAATGTGGTCGTTCTATATCCGGTTGGTGCTTAGTGATTTGTGTAGATTGACTGCGGACTTGCTCCGGCGTCCGGCAAAATCCTATTTTTGCCGGATGGCGAAACGGCGGCCGGTGCCCTGCGCCGCTTGGCAGCGGCAGTGGAAATGCTCTCATTGACTACAATGGAAGCGTTTTTGCTGCGGAGTGCGTGCAGTGGAAATTGGGGGTTAGTCTGCTGGACTCGGTACGATTGGGGACCAATTTTGCAACTTCGAGCTGGTGCGAGGTGAGAGGGTCTGTTAACAGGACAATCACAGGACATTTGGGTCTTGTAACATATCCATACAATGAAACGGGGGTGGCAGCATTATGCTGTAGGGGTGCTTTTTTATCTGGAGGGACAGGCAATCTGGTCAAAGTTGATGGAAAGATGGATGGAGTTAGATGACAGATATGTTCACCTTGTAGCAAACATCAGCACTAAATATACAGCTGGAGTGGCATAGCAATGGTTTATATCGAAACATATTTGCCTGGTAAAAGAGCTCTGTGACTACAGCCAAGAATATGTGGCAAGACTTATACAGTGATATTCACAGATTTTTTCCATCTGACTGAGCTTAAAGTATTTTAATAAGAAAGGAATACCAAAGTAGTGCATAATTTAACATTTGGGCCTACTGCTAAGTTACATTGTCCTCTAACTGGAATCAGCAGAAGCTCAGTGTGTGGATGCATAAAACTGAAGAGACATACAACAAAAGATGTTTCTGCAAAGTATTGGGGGCTGAAAAAAATATGTGAAAAGTTAAACGTGTACAAAAACCTTTGCTTAATGGGTTGATGAAAAAGAAGTTTCTACTCAACGTCCCACTTATTATTTATTGCATTAGTGTCAAAACTGACAAACAAGCAGGTCAAAGGTTTGAAGTGTTGAAATCGTTGTCAAGTCATCAAAACACATGACAGTGAAAAAGAGCCAAAACATCAGAACTGGAAATACTGAGACGTCACAAAGCTTCAACATGAAACGTGCTCTTCCCTGAGCAAGAAGGCAAAAAAAAAGGGAAGAAGGAGCGCTAACTCAGCTTTCTTACTTTCTTTCAATGGAAAACACAGAATCATCAAAATTCTCTGTCACCCCCTTCTTCTCTTTTCTACTTGTTTTCATTCTCCAAAGTAACTTCTATGTTTCCGCTAACAGGCCAACTGAGGTTATTGAACTGCCTAACTGGGTATTATACACCAACAGAACTGAGTGGGTAGTGGATATTCCCTCTGGTTGAGCTTGTATGGATGGTTTTGCAACTTAATTACATTGCCCTCTAAATGGGTAGTGAAAAAGAACATCTGAGGCTTTAAAATAAAGTTAGAGCCGTGTCATTTTTGAGGCAACACACACAAATTTGTCTTATGTCATCTGGCTGAGTGTAAGGCATCTGGTATCAGAAAACTCTTTTATTCAAAACTTAGATTTTAAAAACCAGATTATAATCAGCTGTTCTTGTGGATCAATGTGTCCACCAGCTTGTGTGAACTCACGTAGGTTCTGATAATGACTGACACCTCAGCACTCTTTCTTTGTCTCTGACCTGAACTGTGGACTTGACAGTTTTCTCTTCTCCAATAGCGTGGCATGGAGATTACCAGGAGGAAATTAGAACAAGTCTCTGGCTTTCTCACTAGCACAGTTTCATAACCCTCTGCAAGGAGGCAAAGGTAAAACAAGAGGGTGACAAACACCTGACACCTGTAAAGTCAGTGTAAAGTCAGAGTAATCTGCGTCAGCACAGGGCAGAGGGTAAACATATAAAGTTGTTTTTTTTAAATCACAAAATGTAATCCATTTGGTGAGAAGGGGAAGCTTTGGATGTCTCAAACAGTGCCAATGTATCAGTGGTTGCTGTGAGGTTGCTACACCACTAACAGCTCTGTTGTATCCTTACATAACTTTATGGAAAGTATTTAGCCGTCCTAATAATCATCTTGTCATCCACTTGTTTAAGCTGAGCGGGAGATCATAAGTCAAAACTGTAAAAACAGTCACAAGGATGAGCCTTGTACAAACAGAGTTTATGCAAGTAATCTGAGCTTTCAGAGAGCGTCTTTCAGCTAACCTCCACACTCCTTAACCCCCTTAAAACAATTGGAGGAAACAGTGCGCTATGATGGGGCCACATTTCGGCCAGGATGTCAGATAGGCAAAAAGGAGAATGACCTACCGAACTAAAAAACACATATATAGGCATCACAGTGAGACTGCGATCCTATTCAAATTGAGGAAAGGGTGAAAGAACTACAGATTAAGCTGTACATTGATTTAGCTGTGGAAAACCATCAAACTGTTTTAAAAACGGTAAATCCTCCCCTGCCAGCAATTATTCAGTAAAATGGAGCTGAACTCTGTGACTGGTAATACTGACAATGCAATAGTTTGCACCCACCAGTGGGACATTTCCTACCTGCTATGACAACCGACCATCGGGAGTAATTGTCTTTACTCTGATTAGTCTACTGTGAGGAAAGCTGGGTGTGTGACTCCAATAAATATTAGCTGCCAGCAGCAGGTTGGTCAGAGTTATTATGAATTGATGATCTGTCATATTTTATGAAAGTTGACTTGCCCAGACAGTTATCAGAACAAAAAATTGACATATTATGCAAAACAATGTTTCCTGATAATGTTATGCATTTTAATGAGATTTCAGCATTTTTATTACCATTTATCTTGCTAATTCATACAAATACTTAACAATTCCAAAAGATTAACTCATACACCATAGAGATAACATGGATGTGAAAATTGGACAAAATGGAGGTAGGACGTAAGATAAAATGGTAATATGTAGATGCAAATTGGGTGTAAAATTTGGCAAACTATGGTTTAGTGATTTCTTTATTTGTTTCTTTTTCCAGAACTTGTTCAAATCTACAACCAACACAGTTGAAATATTATTAATTTGCAAGTAGTTAGCTTGGAAACCTAGCCAGACTAGTGCTCTCCAAGACAAGCTGATTCAACTCATGACAGCAAAAACATGTATTTACAAATTTCATCACAGATATTGTACCAGTTTCAGGTTTTGACATACAATTTACTATAAATAATAGAGTGCTATCACTCCTTTAGCTAGAACTTTTTTGTCAGACATCTCACTAGCTCTCCAAGTAACAAAAGTTAAAACAAAAACTCATTCTTTCTTTGTCATGTAAGTCAAGAATGGGTTATATTTTTTAATTAAAATGTATTTATGCTTTAGATTTTATAAATACATTTAATAATAAACACTTAGTGGGTATTTGTGATGCCTAACCTAAGAGTCTCAGTATCTAGTTGGCTCTTGATGGATTTGGTCATGAGAACAGTTGATTTAAGAACAGTACATTTAAATTCACTGATAGATCCTCTTTGTTTAACATGATGGAAATGACATTTGGCTCCTTTAGAATCTACAGATAATACCAACTTGTAGAAAAATGAAATGAGTATTCATACCTCTGTGTTGTTTGGTCACAAAGTCATGTGATTCTCTAAAAATACACTTTTAAATTTAAAATAGCTTTGTTAATAACATTTTCAGGCTAAACTATTTTCAGTTTATCTGCCTTTTTCTATTAAAATACTAAAACATTTTTAATCATAAGCTGTTGGGGTCTCTAAAGTAGACATTGATGTGTGAACGGGTAAGGATCTTTCAGACATGAAAATAATTTTTTTCTAATAATTACATGGATGTTACAAAAGATATGTGATTCCTTTTTACTCAATCAGGTAGCTCTGTAGCTCATAAGAGAATAATTAAAGACCTTCAGGCAGTTTTTAGATTTCAGCCTCTCCACTTACAAAAAGTCTATTTTCTCATGAAAAACAGTGTGTTCATGCAAACAGTTATCAACCATGCTGCTGAATTTGGTGCTTCTGCAGGTTGATTTCTGTTAGGTAAATAAAAAAAAATGCAAGTATGGTAGTTTAAAAAGTAGCACGAGCAGCATTTATGTTAAGCTCTTCATTTAGTTAACATTTATTGTGCTAAGTATAGAATGGGAGCTGAAGTGAAGTGAGTAATATTTAAATGCTGATCAGTCAGCAAGGCGCAACACCCAAAAACACCCACAAAACAACTAAAAGACGGTGGTTATGATAAAACTGAATCATTGACATTTATAAGAATCTAGCTGTTCTTCAGTCTGTGCTACCAAAGATTACTGTAGAGTGTGAATTATTCCACTGTGACCTGTTAATCTAATGCATAAAAAGTCATCGAGAAGGCACCAACAGATAATCTGATATGTTGCATCTCAACTCAGTTGTTGAGCAATTCCTCTGCAATATTTTAATTTTAATTTTTTCAAGTAAATTAAATTGGGTTTTGGTGTATTATCATAAGATATGACTTTTAAATTAGCCACAATTTCATCCATAGAATAAAAAGGACCAGAATGTTTTTTTTCTTTTTCTTTTTTGGGGTTTTTCCCATCACTGTCCTTCACTTTTTCAAAGTCATGAAGCACTTCTAACCAAACAGACCTTGGAGAAATTACAAACACCGCTGATATCTCTGACCCTCACTGCATATCTTTAAATGCTTACAATTCCAAACTTCTTTTTCTGATATTTATTTTTGGCTCCCATGTTCTAGTAAATTTCCACTGCATGTTCCATCTGTATTTCTTAAAAAACAAAACAATCAAATGCATCATAACCTCCAACACCTCACACGTTCCAAGCAAAAACAGAAGGCAATGGTGTAAAAGGTAACATCTGCCGGATTGTTTAAGGAGACAGGAAGGACCTGTGCTTTCCAAGAAATGAAAACAAGATTTGAATAGACACAGTTATTCTGGTTTATATGGAGAACAGGTGCTGTACTGACCCAGTGGTGAGGGCTGTTCTCTGGGGAGCGAGGTTGGTACCTTTGCAGAGTGACACCTCCCTCCCCCTCCAGCAGTAAGGTGCTATCCAGGTCGAAGCAGTGGTTGAGCGGGGCGCTGATGGGCAACGACAGTAGGGTGGCCAGAGGGCAATGGGAGATCATGCCAGCCACCTGCGTCAGCCGCAGGGATGACGGGGATGGCAGGGCATACTCCAGTCCTGACGGCAGTGTGGAACACTCTGTGGTCTTCACTTGCTGGTGATCAGGACGGAGAAGATGCAAGTCCTTAAGGACTTTCCAGATATATTAGTCCTCCTCTCAGTGTAGCTGTTGATGAATGGCTATAGTTCTCTGAGGCTGTCAAGCCCTCTTTCTTCGTTTCTCTTCTGTTTTTTTCTTTCCTTCTTACTTCTCAGCACACATGGAGTTCAGCGTGCCAACAGCTCTACACCACATGAGTGATTAAAGTCTATTGTCTCTCTTTCTCTTTCTACCTCCTGCATTCATCACAAGAGGGGGAGGAGTTAGAACTTGATAACCCTGCCTCCATGCCTTAAAAAGCTGCCCAGGGACCAAAGAGAATTTGAATGTGAAGAAAAAAGTAAAGAATGACAGGAAAGCTGGGATAGAGGGAAGGATGTTCGGGGAGAGTTTCTAAGAATGAACAACAATGGTAACTACTTTAAAAGAGAGTTGGCTCAGCCATCACTGATGAAAATTTAAGCCACCCAGCTGAGTTTAGACTTATGAAGGTATTTGGTATCTGTTTATTTATCATTTTACAAACAAACTGACTTAAAATTAGTTGCTTTCACCTGGTGAAGTGACTGAAAAAGACGAACCCTACACTAAACACTGATTTGTTTAGGTGTGATGTTACCTCGCAAAGTTATTAATTATTTAGAGTCTTATTAGCAGTGCTGCTTTGTGGCAGCCAAAGGTCAAACTAACAGAAATGTGTAACGGTCCTGAACACAGAGAGAAATGTTTATGTGTGTAATAATACTTGCTTTAGTGTCTAATGGGGCCCTGTTCCATCTGTAGTCCTTATGGGAACCTAGCATTGCCTTCTCTCCTGTTTTTATTCTCTTTCATTCATTGATCTGAGCTCTTGTGAAAACGTACGCAGTGAAGCAGCTTTGACAGACAGCTGTCTGGCTTTAGTGTTTTTTCAGTAGTTGTTAATTTACTACAGAAAACAGGATGCAAGGTTTAACTTTATACTAAAGTTTTCAACAGTAGGAAGTAACTTTCATCATACCTTGTACAACATTAACTGTTGAGTCCACTGTGTGTTTAAGTGTTTGTGTGTGAAAGACTCGGAGCTGTGCCTGGTCCCAGATAATCCTCTTTTCTGTGTTTTACACTTGGCTGGTTCTTATTACTGCACTGAAGTTGATTCCCCTCACACAAAAGAGACATTACCTCCAAAACAACCTCTAAAAGCTCCATTTTGTTACTTTCAAGACATCTTGTTATTTCACACACTTTCTGGTTAGTCGTGTAAAGGTTTTGCCTACACGCCATGTCTCTAACATAAAGTGGTTTATCAAGACTAAAAATGTTGTCCTAAATCCTTTAAATTACACAAACCATGTCTAGTTTTACCTTGTTTCATCTAAGATTAATTGTGACCAGCAGTTATCATGGGTTTCACTGAAGACACTTCTTCTAAACTAATATCTGTTACTTTGTAATATTAATAATATGCAAGCAAAAATATGTTTAGATTTCTTATGTTTGCTATTAGACTGAATTTGTGGAAAGAAAATGACAACAATAGCATTAGTTAAATGTGTGGTACTATTTATCTTCAATAATTAAATATTTATAACACTTAATCACTCATGTAGAGGACTGTTATAACTTGTGAATTGAAGGAACCCAAATGAATGCAGGAGGCTGGGGTAATCGATTTAAGATGATTTACTGAACAAAGAATAAATGATCTAAAACTCAGAGGAGGATACAGGAGGACCCAGGAACCTTGCCGACAATCAGGAAAATGCAGAGAAGAGTGATTGAAAACAGAGGTAGAATAAAAGACCAATGATTACTGAATTGAGTAAGAGGTGACAAAGAGAACGAATATTCAAAGAAACACTGAGGTCAGGCAAACTAACTAAACACAAAAAACAAGACCTCCGCCAAGGCAGCTTAGTCCCCCCCCAATACACCTCCCAGACAGTGATACGGATCACCCCCAAAATCTAATCAGTGGTTCCTGGTCCTGCTGCTATTGCTGCTAATATTTCCTGAAAATTTCATTGAAAGCCATCTACGGTATAAGTTTTTGAGTTGCGTTACTAGTTGAGTTGAGTTGAGTTGAGTTGAGTTGAGTTGAGTTGAGTTACTAACTAGCAGAGTACCATACAACCAAACCCTGGCAAAAACATGACCTCCTTAGCAGAGGGAATAACACCCTTTAAGCAGGTATTAAACATACTTTTAATTAAGCCCATATTAATTTATCAAAAATGTTTTTATTGTTCTGATAAAGATGTGTACAAAAGCCTTAAGTCAAATAGTTGGTGTGGAGACTTGGTGAAAATGGCAGTTTCTGGGATGTTGTGTTGTCTTTCCTACTGTATTTTGAATTGCGATTGAGCAAAACAGGTCTCCGTGTCAATGGTTCCTAAACTTTTTCACAAAATGCTGGTTTCCCAAGACTTACTGAATGGCTTTCATTTTAACAAGATTTTAATAATTTGGCTCAACTATGGGACTTTAATCATCGGGGGATTTTGAATCTTGTCTCTGTATTTGTAATCATATTTTACTTTATCTAAACAATCTTTTTATTACAATGAAGATTACCTGCTGACATATCCTGGGCAATCACTGTTGAGGCACCAGGTACCCTCACTGAGTCCAACTGTGACTCAAACCTTCTCTGTGACTCAGTATACATGTTACTCATGAATCTAATTAGGCTCAAGCTAAGCTGTGTTTTTATTTAGCAGTGATTCAGGCTTTGAGATCGAAGATTAAAAAATGTACAGCATTAAGATGCCTCTCTAATCAAACCAGATAAATCAAGCTCAGCTGAAGTACCCGGAGGAAGTGAGTGAGTGACTCCTTTGCCATGACGCGTGTGCCTGGGTGAGAGCTGGAAGTGAAAGAGAATATGTTAAGCAGGAAGGGTGAGTAAACATGCAGCCTTGTCAACTTGCTGTCTGGATGGACTTTCAGTGAAGCTCCCTCTCCTACTTCCGCAGTTTCTTATGCATTGCAGAACGCGTCATTTTCCGACAACCTGACTTCATATTATCCAGTTTAGTGGTCTGAATTAAAATGGCAGATAAGATTTGCTGAAGCATATTTACAAAATGAGAGGAACCAAAGTGACCAAATTCCTAACTTTCTTGTCAAACCTTATTTTTCAGACCTCCCTTCTGATATTGTATTGAACGTCTCCGTGTTCCAGGATTTATCTTGCTTCTTTCTGTTAACATATGAGAGTGCAGGCACACTTCTAGTGTGGTCAGCATCAGTTTAAACAGCTGGAAAGCCAAAGCTTTCTTATACAGAATAACCACTCAAGTTCTTCACAGTTTGGGTCAAAACGAACATAAACTCTGACTGTCTTTCTCCCATTTCTTCACTCAAACTTTGACATATAAAGGTAGATATCAGGTAAATACAGTAGTAAGGGCATTATGGCTAAGGAAATATACGATAATTTAGGAAATAAAGATAGTTGGAATTCTTTTACAGTAAGAATAATTCTTAATTTTATCAGTTATAGCTTTATATTTTGGTTAAAACTTTAATAGATCAACCATGGCTTTCAGAAGCAGTATCATCCCTTGAACTGTTATACATTTTGCCACGTTATAACCACATATATTTGTATTCAGACCCTTTAATGCTATAAAATCCAGTGTAAAAAGTGGTCTTTGGTGTTAAGAAAGGAACTCAACTATGTGTAATCTCTGCGTAAATGCAATGGATTTTTGAAGGCTCTTTTAAGAACAGCTTCACAAAGACCAACACACCAGACAGGTCAGGGATAAAGTTGTGGAAAAAAATTGATTAATTTGTGAACAATAACAAAGATTTGAACGTCTAACAAAGCTCTGTTTAACCCACCATCTAAAAATAGAAAAAGAACGCCACAACTAAAAACCTACCAACATGTAGTCGTCCACCAAAACTAAAAGGCAGGGCAGGAAGAGTATTAATCGTGAAAGCAATGGGAGCTCTGGAGGAGGTACAGAAATTCATAGCTCAGGTGGAGAAACATGTTGAAATCAGATCCATTATTAATTATTTAATTCACAGATCTGACTTTCATGGAAGAGTGACAAGAAAGCCGTGAATGAAAGAAATTTCTGTGTCGCATTTGCAGATTACCCCAACACATTAAGAAGATGTAGCAAACATAAAAGAAGGTATTTAGGTTAGAAAAGACCAAAATTGATCTCTTTGACCAAATCCAGACCAAAAACCAATTGATCTGAAGAAAGACTTGAAGTTGAGGAAAGTTTGAAAAAATTTATACACAGCACAGTTTTTAATATTTGGTTTGTAAAAAATTACAACCATGCATCATGCTCCTTCCCCTTCACTGTTACGTATTACTTGTTGTGTTGGTCGGTCACATATAGGCCTTATAAAATACATTGCCGGTTCTGATTGTAGTGTCAAGAAATGTGAAAAAAGTTCAATAGATGTAGTGTAATGGCAGCCACTTCACATACTGTACATTTATTTATTTTATGATTATATAACAGAGGCCGATTGGTACGATTTCTAAATTAAACTAGATGCTAAAACTATTAAAGTAGCCTAGCGGATTAAAATGCACAGTATTTAACTTTCATGCCATCACGCAGTTCTATGAAGCAATATTTGGGGAATCAAATTGCAAGGTCAGTATGTTAAAGTCCTCCTTGTGCAAATGGAAGGGTTATATATTTAATCACTTTACACCACATTGCAGTAGGTGAAACAAGGTGGCAATAAATACTTGTGTAACGTCTTAGGTTATAAAAGGAAAACATTTTATGTAATAAAATCAAGCAGTAGTGAAACAACTCCTTACTGCTCTCTGGTGGTCACCAACAGAATAACAAATTATTCAATTCAATTTATCTATATACAACATATGTAATCTCAAGACACTTTACAAGAAAAGTAATTTCAATTCAATCCTACATACATTCCAATCAGTTTTAAAGTTTTCTATCCCAGGAAACCCAGCAGATTGCATCGAGTCATTGACTCGCAGCATTCACAACATGTAGCGACAGCGTTGTATCATTGACTTCACAGCAATACCTCATACTTAGCAAGCATGTAACAACAGTGGAGAGGAAAAACTCCCTTTTAATAGGAAGAAACCTCCAGCAGAACCAAGCTCAGTACGAGCGGCCATCTGCAACAACCGTCTGGGGGTTTGAGACAGAGCAGAGACACAGAAAGAACAAAGGAGCTGATGTAAAAGTACTTTCTATGTTAAAGACGGTAATACGTTACTGACAGGAGGGGGCGAGTATTCAGTTACTGGGAGCATGATCCCAACCGACGCCCCCCTCCAACGAGACACCACAACCGAATAGTGCACCAGACCAGGTGTAACTTCTATGCAGAGAAAAACACTGAAAGAAAACACAGTTAACAGTTGAAATAAAAGCAAATAATCCAATTTGACAGTGGTAGAAGACAAACGCAGCAGAGTGAAGTAAATTGGTCAGTTTGTCCTCCAGCAGTCTAAGCCTATAGCAGCATAACTACAGAGATAACTCAGGATGACCTTAGCCACTCTAACTATAAGCTTTATCAAAAAGGAAAGTTTTAAGCCTGGCCTTAAAAGTTAACAGAGTGTTTGCCTCACTGACTAAAGCTGGGAGCTGGTTCCACAGGAGAGGAGCCTGATAACTAAAAGATCTGCCTCACATTCTACTTTTAGAAATCCTAGGAACTACAAGTAAACCTGCAGTCTCAGAGCGACGTGCAAATTCCAAAATTCTATTCTGGATTTAACAGGGAGCCAATGAAGGGAAGCTAAAACAGGAGAAATGTGATCTCACTTTTTAATATTCATCAGAACTCTTGCTGCCGCATTTTGGATCAACTGAAGGCTTTTAATGGCATTTTGTGGACGACCTGACTGTAAAGAATTACAGTAGTCCAGCCTTGAGGTAACAAATGCAGGGACTAGTTTTTCAGCATCACTCCTGGACAGGATGTTTCTAATTTTAGCAATATTTCGTGGTGAAAGAAGGAAATCGTAGAAACCTGTTTAATATGGGATTTAAATGTCATGTCTTGGTCAAAAATAACACCGAAGTTGTTTTTACTCAAGGCCAATTTAATGCCATCCAGATGAAATGATATCAGAGCTTCTGGTCCAAAGACGACAATTTCTGTCTTGTCAGCATTTAAAAGCAGAAAGTTTAGAGTCATCCATGTTTTCATGTCTTCCAGACATTCCTGTAATCAACCTAACTGATTGAATTATTCAGGATTCATGGATAAATATAGTTGCATATCATTGGTATAGCTATGGAAATGTATCCCATGCTGTCTGATGATTTTACCAATTGGAAGCATATATATATATATATATATATATATATATATATATATATATATATATATATATATATATATATATATATATATAGTAAAAAAGAATTGGTCCAGGCACAGAACCCTCAAGTAACCCTTGAGTATGAAGATTTATCATTTGCATGAATAAACGGGAATCTGTCAAACACGATTTAAACCAGCCTAGTGCTGTTCCTTTGATCCCTGCAACATGTTCAAGCCTTTCTGAGAGAATATTGTGATTGACTGTGTCAAAAGCAGCACTGAGATTTAACAAAACCAGAACAGACACAAGTCCATTATCTGAGGCCATGAGAATATCATTAGTAACTTTCACCAGTGCTGTTCAGTACTATGATGAGCTCTGAAACCTGACTGAAACTCTTCAAACAAGTCACTACTGTTTAGATGCTCACACACCTGATTAGCAACTATTTTCTCAAGGATTTTAGATAAGAAAAGAAGATTAGGTATAGATCTGTAATTTATTAAGTCATCTTGATCCAGATAAGGTTTCTTAAGTAAAGGTTTAATTAGAGCAGCCTTAAAATCCTGTGGTACGTATCCATTTACTAAGGATAGATTCATAATATCTAAAATGGGGCCAGGAACCAAAGGGAACACTTTAAATAATTTGCTTCCATCATGCAAGAAGGTTTAGATGAGGCTAATAGTTTTTTTATCATTCCGAAACCATTGGAATCTTCGTGTTAAATCTAACTATTGTTACAACACTGTAGTCTGGCTCTACCCTATTTTACTAAAGCACACACACTCATTCGCTCAATAGATGTCTGAGAAGATCCTGTTGACGCTGACAAGTTACTCATTATCAGTATGAGGATGAGGACACAGATAGAGAGAACAAACACTTTCTCTTGACCACTGATTAAGAGGGAAGTGAAAACCAGGGGAAAGGTGGAAGCTTAGGAGATGTGTTTCTTCCTCCATTTCCTTCTCCTTTTATTCCCTAAATCTTTTCAAACTTGTCCATATGTGCATGTTTAGGTCATTCCAGGTCATATTTAATGGCCTTCTTGTAAAGATGCCCAAAAAGCCTTGAAATAAATTTTTTTGTATTTTTTAAGCTGATCAGTGTTTTTGGGAACTGTTAGTTATTATTTTATGACTTTATGCATCTCTTGCTGTGCAGTGACACAGTTGGTAGCACTGTTGCCTTGAAGTAAAAAGGTCCTGGGTTCCAACTCCGGCCTGGGGTCCTTCTGCTGGGAGTTGGCATGTTCTCCCTGTGCATGCATGGATGCTCTACGGGTACTGGTTTCCTCCCACAGTCCAAAAACGTTATTGTTAGGGTCTCTCTAAATTCACCTGAAGTATGAGTATATGTGTGTGTGTGTGTGTGTGTGTGTGTGTGTGTGTGTGTGTGTGTGTGTGTGTGTGTGTTGGCAGGCTGGAGATAGGCACCAACCCCCCCTCCCCACGACCCTGCACAAACAAGAGGGGAAAGACAATGGATGGATGTTTATCTGGTGTGTAAATTGGAGGTGACAAACAATCCCATTTCTTTTAGGCAGTGGTCATGAGGCTAGATGAGGAACCAAGTGTATCTTGACACTATGCAAAGTGAGCAGGATGGTAAGAAAAATATCCAGTGATCTCTGTGAGACAACTGCAAGTAAAAATTAGCAGAAACCATGGTGTTGTGGGCCCGTGTGTCTTCTAAAGACCCTGGGAACCTTGTTACTGTGCATGATATCATTAGCTTTTTGAAACACCTGGAGAGTTGAAATACAGCCCATCAGAAAACCGAAAATGGATCATCTTTGGGTCTTTCCGAAGGAAAATGGTCCAGAACATATGGCAAAATCACCCACACTAAAGACAAAATCAACCTTCTTCCACAAACCTAGGTCCTACAAAAAACCTGTGGGTTGAGCTGAAGACAAGAGAGCATTGAAATGAAGTTAGGATTCTGGGTGATCTCCAATGAAGAATACTCAAAGATCAATTGCTCTGTACGTTCCAACCACATGAAATGTTATGGGATGCTTTGATGTTGATGTTATAAACAATTTTGTTTGTCCCTAAATAAATTTAATCAAATCAAAGTTTGGTTTTCTCTTAATTTTCAAGTGAGGGCTTATGCTACAGCAATAAAAACATCTGTTCCATTCTTACTTTCCTCAGTGTCTCAGAGTAACACAGTGGATGGCAGCAATTCTATCTCTAACCCTTCAGAAATTTATGGTCTGGTTCACAGCGTTACTTCCTCATTGCGTTTGGCATTAGATAGGGTAGCCCCCTTAAAAAAGAAAGTGGCTAACTTTAGGAGGCTGACTCCTTGGATTAACGCAGAGTTGCGTACTTTAAAGCAGAATACTAGGAAGTTGGAGAGAAAATGGCGCTCTACACATCTAGAGGATTCCTATTTAACCTGCAATAACAGTCTACTGCTGTATAAAAAGACCCTTCGACAAGCTAGAACAGCATATTTTTCATCATTAATAGAGGAAAATAAAAACAATCCTAGGTTTCTTTTAAGTACAGTTGCAAAACTTACACAGAGTCATAGCTCTGTTGAGCCAACTATTCCCCCAGCTCTTAGCAGTGATGATTTTATGGGATTCTTCATAAATAAAATTAATTCTATTAAAAATTAAATCATTGGCATCCTCCCAAACATGATTACTTCTTCCTCAGTAAATGACGCAACATCGGAAAAAACTGTAAAACCTCATTTGTGCTTAGGCTTTTTTGATTCAGTCGAGCTTTCGAAATTATCAAAAATATTAGCCTCATTTAAACCTTCAACTTGTATGTTGGACCCAATTCCAACCAAATTATTTAAAGAAGTGTTCCATTTGGTTCCTGGCCCCATTTTGGATATGATGAATCTATCCTTAGTAAACGGATACGTACCACAGGAATTTAAAATAGCTGTAAATAAACCTTTACTCAAGAACCCTTCCCTTGATCAAGATGACTTAGTGAATTACAGACCTATATCTAACCTTCCTTTCTTATCCAAAATCCTTGAGAAAATTGTTGCTAATCAAGTCTGTGAGCATCTAAACAGTAACGAGCTGTTTGAAGAGTTTCAGTCAGGTTTTAGAGCTCATCATAGCACTGAAACAGCACTGGTGAAGATTACTAATGATATTCTCATGGCCTCAGATAATGGACTTGTGTCTGTTCTGGTTTTGTTAGATCTCAGTGCTGCTTTTGACACAGTCGATCATAATATTCTCTTAGAAAAGCTTAAACATGTTGCAGGGATCAAAGGAACAGCACTAGGCTGGTTTAAATCATATTTGTTTGACAGATTCCAGTTTGTTCATCTAAATGATCAATCTTCTTCACTCTCAAGGGTTCCACAGGGTTCTGTGCTTGGACCAATTCTTTTCTCCATATATATGCTCCCAATTGGTAGAATCATTAGACAGCATGGGATAAATTTCCACAGCTATGCCGATGATACACAACTATATTTATCCATAAATCCTTATGAACCCAGTCAGTTAGATAGATTACAGGCATGTCTAGAAGACATAAAAACATGGATGACCCTAAACTTTTTGCTTTTAAATTCTGACAAGACAGAAGTTGCCGTCTTTGGACCAGAAGCTCTTAAAAAGAAGCTGCTTAGTCAATCGCTTCATCTGGATGGCATTAAATTGGCCCCCGGTAATAACGTAAAGAACCTCGGCATTATATATATATATATATTTTTTTTTTTTTTTTTTTTGAAAAATCTTTATTATGAATTGTTGGGGTTTTTATTTCCTGATGTTATGGACACGGAGACGGAAAATTAAGGAGAAGAAAGAAGGAAGATGAAGAAGAGAGGTAGGAAACAAAATGTCAAGAGAGAGGGTGAGTTGAAAATACAAGAGAGGAAAGGGAACAAAGAAAACACAGGAAGACATTGAAGTCTGCCTCCATACCCACAGGATGGCAGAGAGAGGGGGAAAAACAAAACACGAAAAAGGAACATCGACAAAACCAACCAAACATTGTGAACTTAAGAATTACACAACCACATCACACAAAAATAGATATAAAAATACAACAACAATGTCACAGAAAAACTCATGGTACCGATTAATCAAGCTCTAGTAATGATAACCTCAGCCCAAGAATATATCCTTAAACACCAGAGACCCCACATCTACGTGTGTGTGTTAGCATGCTGGTGCATATAAGGTTTCTCCATAAGAGTGCCGCCTCCACCCTAGGCCAATCCCCACCGCCAACATCCCAGCGCCCCACCGATAGCCGCAGGGGACGGACAGCATCCCCAGGCCAAGCTCAGCCAGCATCTGGACACCAAGTTGTACCAGCTCCCGGGTCCTGATCCCGCGCAACGCAGGGCGCCGAGACCAGGCATCCAACGAGGGTCAGGGCTCGGCATTATTTTTGACCAAGACTTGACATTTAAATCCCATATTAAACAGATTTCTAGGATTTCTTTCTTTCAACTCCGGAATATTGCTAAAATTAGAAACATCCTGTCCAAGAGTGATGCTGAGAAACTAGTCCATGCATTTGTTACCTCAAGGCTGGACTATTGTAATTCTTTACTATCAGGTAGTCCACAAAATGCCATTAAAAGCCTTCAGTTGATCCAAAATGCAGCAGCAAGAGATTTTTGATGAATATTAAAAAGAGAGATCACATTTCTCCTGTTTTAGCTTCCTTTCATTGGCTCCCTGTTAAATCCAGAATAGAATTTAAGATCCTTCTTCTTACATACAAAGCCCTTAATAATCAAGCTCCATCATACATCAGAGATCTAATTGTTCCATATGTTCCTAACAGAGCACTTCGCTCTCAGACTGCAGGTGTACTTGTAGTTCCTAGGATTTCTAAAAGTAGAATGGGAGGCAGATCTTTTAGTTATCAGGCTCCTCTCCTGTGGAACCAGCTCCCAGCTTTAGTCCGTGAGGCAGACACTCTGTTTACTTTTAAGGCCAGGCTTAAAACTTTCCTTTTTGATAAAGCTTATAGTTAGAGTGGCTAAGGTCATCCTGAGCTATCTCTGTAGTTATGCTGCTATAGGCTTAGACTGCTGGAGGACAGACTTAACAATTTTCTTCACTCTGCTACTTACTTTTCTCCTACTACTCTCCAGTTGTATTACAGTACATTCTGTTATTTCGACTGTTAACTTTGTTTTCTCTCAGTGTTTTTCTCTCCATAGAAGATATACCTGGTCTGGTCCTGCTTGGCTGCAATGCCCTGTTGGACGGGGGGCATCGACTGGGATGATCCTCCCAGTAACTGAACATCCACCGTGTCCTGTTATTAACTTTTTACTTTCTGTAACATAGAAAGTTCTCTTATATCAGATCTTCTGTTCCTTCTGTGTTTCTGCTCTGTCTTCTCAAACCCCCAGATGGTCGTGGCAGCTGGCCGCTCCTACTGAGCCTGGTTCTGTTGGAGGTTTCTTCCTGTTAAAGGGGAGTTTTTCCTCTCCACCGTCGCTACATGCTTGCTCAGTATGAGGGATTGCTGAAGGATTGCTGTGGTTGGAAAGTCTGCATCAACGGGGCCCAACCTCACACCAATGACTGGCGCAATCTGCTGGGATTCCTTAAATAGGAAACTTTTTAACTGATTGGATGTTTGTATAAATGTATTGAAATGACTACTTGTTAAGTGCCTTGAGATGACATCTGTTGTGAATCGGCGCTATATAAATAAACTGAATTGAATTGAAATTAAATTGAAAAGATGCAAATATTCTAGAGCTTTTTTTTTACATCTTTACCAATAAATATGGTCGGTGGTGTAAATTTGCATTTATTCAAACTCTACAACAGGCAAAAAATAACATAGCCATACAGCAGCACTGTTTCTTGCATTTTTTACTGCTGAACACATCATCACTGAGTCATTTCACCCACTTATGAAACAGTTTCAGTTTGTTATGTAAGGAATCTTAGCATATTGTTTCTAACACAGACGCTGTTCCTACTTCTGACTAACTGTTTAGCATTTGCATGCCCTTTGCATTTCACGTCCATCCACTGAATCGTCTGTGAAAACATGCAAAATAAGACATGGTAATAAGACATGACATTATCCAACAAAGATTATTCTTAAACTTGTTAAACAAAATACAGCATTTTTAGCACCTACACTTCACACAGAAAAATATCTTAATACATTTAAATTATCTTCCTGTTCTTGTATAGTGTTGCTCACATACAAGCTTTCAAGATAACTTTCAGCTCATAGATAGGTAAGCTGAAAACAGTCAAGTACATTGGTCATCGGCAATTATAAATAAACAAATTACTGTGTATATTTTGAAGATTTTTCAGGCCTTTAGGGGTCTCAGTCTCTTTCCTCCGATGAACATAGGATGCAATGTGATCAATGAGAAGTTTAAGGAGATTCACAGGTTCATTTTCAAAAAAAAAATCATTTGCCCCCCAAACGTTTGAAAAAATACAAATTAACCAAAGGCATATTCAATTTTATATATATTTATGTCCCCAAAGCAGATAAAATAAACAGGACACTGCTCATTATACTGTATAAAACTGCATTTTATGTATTATATCAGTCACAAACATAAGCAATTAACCAAACAAGATGAGAGAAGATGTGGAAATGTAATTCAACTATTTATGTAGGTTTGGTCACGTTTTTGTGCAGCATTTGTTTTTGTTTTGTTTTTCCTTTCTGTTATATTGAAATAGAGTTAGGCTACACATATTAGTATCTATTACTTATTGTCATGATGAGGTTTGTGAAGGACTCAAGTGCAAAGACAGACTTTGGCAAACTGAATACTTGCAAAAAGACCAGGTCCAGGAACATGGGCAGGGTCACAGAAGAACCCAGCAATGGACAATGAAAAACCAGTGAGCGTTCAATACTGAGGCAGGGATGGAAAATGATAGGAGGAAGGAACGAGATGAAAAAAATCTGAGGAGATGAGGAACATTTGTGACTAAATAAAAGCAGTGAAACTGAGGGAGAGAGACTAATTAACACAAGGGAGCTGAACTAAGACTCAAACAACCAAGGGGAAAGACTGATTTGAAAGAACTAAATCTAAATGCACAAAAAAACGAATCACATAATTAAACTAAGGAACGAAACACAAATGATTGAACTTATATGGCAACACCGTTCTTACGATAGTAGACATTAAGAAATTAAAAGAATATGGCAAGAATTATAGAACATTAATGCACAACAAGGAAATGATTGGAACACAAACACATGAAAATCCATTTACCGGTATGTAACACCTTACTTAATGGGTTAATTAATGTGCACTTTCCCAACTTAACTAAAGTAAACTCAACTAAACTAAACTGAACTAAACTAAACTACAACCACTCAAAACAGGAAAAACTCAGTTTTCTTGAACTCTGCCATTACATTTGTAACTTCTGCTGGTGTAATTACATCCAGCAAGTTCAGGAGGGATGGTAAAATTGGTTGTTATAATAAGAAAAAGGATTTTCACCTCGTTACTGACTAAATGTCTTACTTTAAACTCAGCTGATTGTCCCAGGGCAAATACGTTATTCTTTCCCTGCAAGGTGGCAAGACTGGAATTTAGCCTTTGACAAATTTTAGTCTATCATACAATCGAATTGTGCATTATATGTTCTGCATGTAGGGTTTACATGTAAACTCTTATGGTAAGAAATCTGCTCTATTTCAACAAAAAAAAACAGCAAAAAATTCAAATAAATCCACAAACTCAATAAAATCATGGGAAAAGCTCAGTTTTGTTTAACTATTACTGGCACCAGCAGGTAAGTAAGGGAATAGAGAAGTAAAACAAGCTCATCTTCATCTCTATAACTTCTTCTAGGAACAAATGCAGATCTTCACACATCAGTTCAGTGGACCTTAGACTAACCTGTCCAAGTCCTACTGGAGATCCCTTTGTTACTTCAGTATTTAAAATACCTTTTGGAAGTATTTGGGCCCAATGCACCATAATGCTGTATGACAACCGATTCTGTGATTAAATTATATACATAAAAGTACACTCATAACATAAATTTAGAAGAATAAAGAAGTTCTCAGTTTTTATCTCAAATCTAGCTTCACAACTATAGTACCCTTCTACCAACATATTTTCTCCCCCAATTTGTTTATCACTGCATCGTTGTGTGCATGATGGAGAAATGTAGTCCAATGCTGGTGCCTAAATTTACTGCATACTGAATGCATCACATGAGTACACGTCATTGACCCTCATCGACTGTCAAAACCTGCACATCACTGGTGGCCTAAAGTATAATGTGCACAACAGTAATATTCAATCTTTAACTACTGTACACATTTGCAAACTTCCAGCTGAACTTATTTTATGAACTCTCAGTGATTTAAGCTTTATTGCTTTAATTCCAGTTTCTTCTTCCAGAAGTTCAGCAACTCCCTCTAGAAAACACCAGCAATCATAAACCACCTTTGAAACACAAATAGGTAGAGACATGTGATTATGAGTAAAAATACAGGTTCATTTTTGTATAATCAGCTATAATGGTATAATATTAAATCCCAAACTGTTGCTTAAGGGATTTATTTGTGTAACTAAACATTTGGGTAGAGGAGGTGCAGGTTTTACAGGTGCTGTACAAAACCTAAGTTGATTGTCAACAAGACATTAAATAAGAATGTAAAACATTGGTATGCTGTTTCTTTCCTGAACAGAGATATTAATAGGCCTATGACTCCCATATACTCTTCAACCCCAGGTTATTTTTCCTATTTAAAACTATCCAGAACGGGTGAATCTGGAATTTTTCTGCGTTTCCTGGCTGTCATTCTCATTCCCCTTCAATCCCCCATCTAACTAAGTCTGGTTCTGAAGTGGAGTTTCTTCCTGTTGAAAGGGAGTAATTCCTCTTTAGTGTTGCCACAAGCGTCCTCACAGAAGCCTCCTGAGAGAAAAAGTGATTGTCAGTAAATCCATACATCTGTTTTCTTTGCTATTTATCAGAAATCAGGTCACGAGGGCAACACTTCCAGGAGGGAACCCCAGACATGCCAAGGTATTCCTAGGCTAGACGGGATATTTATATAGTCCCTCCAGCAAGTTCTGGATCTTCCCTGGTTTCCTCCTAATGGGACATGCTGTTGGAGAGGTACCCAGGTGGCACCCTGATCAGATACCCAAAGTTAGATGAAATAATGAAATGTGAAGGTATTGTATTGAATATTGGACTGAATCTGATTGTATATATGTTTAGACTCTACAAATGGTCGAATTGCAATTAATTTGAGCCGCATTTGAATGAAGAGGAACTGTTTACCTTGTAAGTTTTGTCAATCTTTTTTTTTTCAATGTTATATAAACACACTGAATGAAACCCATCTTTAAAACCTCAGTTAAGGATGTCTTGAATAAAGTTTCATTTAATGTGCAACTTCAGTTGCACGGAGTAAAGTATTCATAATTGGCCAACAGATGGCACTATAGGACAATAAGTTTCTTTAAATGCAAGATTGTGAGGAAGAAAACTTGCAAATAGAGTTTTTAATAAATTAACTTTATGGCAAGATGGCAGCAAAAAGAGATAGATAGTTAATGTATTTCAACAAACTTTTTGAGCACCAGTTATTTGACTTTGCAAGAAAACATAACTTATGATACCGGAAGAATCTGGCAGAAGCTTTGACCCCTTTTTCCTCCTCAACTAATAGCAATAGATAAAAATCAAATGAAGTACCTACTTTCTCTCCTCTCTCTTCTGCATGTGCAGTGTTTTGACATAGATAATATTTGAAATGCAGGCCAAAAAGTCTCTATTCAACCTCTGTGGCTTTCACAGGAAAGCTAGTTTCATATTAAGATGTTCCCAATTATGCACATTTACTAATTAAGTGACTTTTGAAAGGAACTGGTTTAATCTGATTTATTTAGGAGTATCAGAGAAACAAAAATTCACTCAAAACTTTCAGATTTGAAGTCGTGAATCTTGTTCCTTGGTCTATTACATAAAATCCCAAAATGTTTTTGGTTGTAATGCAAAAGTTTAATTTGTGAGAACTTTTGCAGGAAACTGTCAACGTGATCCCTTATTCCCCCAGTTGTGGGTCTCTCCTCTCCATTTGTCTCTCACCATCTACAGTTGGATCCCACAGCAGACATGAAGCATAAAACTAAGACATATTTCACAGAATCGGTGAACACCAGGAGGTAGCACACCACAAAGACAGATTGTCCTTTACACAATCACTGCTCAAAACCTTAAATTAACAGGGAGGTCTAAGCTTCTGTTGTGTTTTACCACCATCTGTGTAATCCCGTGATCTCCATTATAGGCGATCCCAGGAGGTCATGGGAACATTCAGAGGAAAATTATGCTCGTTATAAACTCTTCAAACAATAATATACACAAGTTAACAACTATTTTACCCAGCAGAAAAGAAAAACTGATATGTGTTCGGTTGTTACATGAGCTTTAATCTGGATGAGGGATTTTTTTACAGTCTCCAAACACTCCATGTCGACACAATAACCTAAAAGAGTGTAAAAAGACAGATAACATCTGCCAGTTTAGTCTGTGGAGACAGAGATAATACAGATGTGAGGAAGATGTTTAATTGCTTCCACTCAGTAGCACAACCGAACAAAGAAGCGCTTGTGTTGAGAGTTGAAGAAAACTTGAAAACTTTTCCAAAAAAAAGCATGTTTTTTTCCCAAAAAAAATAAAATCCCCAAACTCATAGGTTTTAAAATCACCAGAACTGATAAAAATGTAATTGTTCATTTTAATGGCAACATGATGCCCTGAAATATTAACAAGCAGGACCAGCCTGCTATGAAAGATCTTCTTTCTGCTGCAACAAAAACTTTGGGCCATGAAAGCATCTGTTACTGCCCCGCTGCTTGGCAAGAAATGACAGCATATTTTTATTTTTTTCCTCTTTGCATGACATCATCTGAAAAAGTAACATCCCTGGGTACAAAACGTCAGCCTCTCTCCTCCCACACATGTTCAGTTGCGTAAGAAAATGAATATGCACCAGAGAGAAAACCTAAACATAAATACAGTAGAGATGTTGATGCACAGCTTTGTGATTAAAAAGGTTTTTGGTCAGCTCTAAGTTTCTTTTATTCCCCCACAGTCTGTTAGACACACATCTGTTCTGCTTAAATAAAAAATAATCTTTTTGAAACATTAAAATTAATTCATGTAAGATTTTTTTTTTCTGTTCACATCATGTAAATGTTGTTAGCTGACTTCAATGTGTAAAGTTTTTCAGGCCAGAACTGGATCCACATGCACTGAGGAGACACATGGAGAATAAATAAAGCACTTTGTAGAAGTTGTGCTGGCCCTCGTCCCAGATTCAGCTTGCTTTTTCTCTTCCTCATGCAGCAGATACGAGGCTCATCTCATTTCTGCTCAAATCCACCTGTTTTTTATTGGCGTGAATGCCTGTACAGTATGTCAGCACCAGTTTCTTTTCAAGTGAGCGTATGTGGGACATTCACTGAATCTCTCCTGTCTTTATCAGAGCTCATCACGTGAAGCTCGGGCAGCAGGAGGTGGGGAGTCTCCAGTGACACTATTCTGTGCTACGGGCCGGATGCGTCCCTGCTGGGCTGTCTTGCGGGCGTGCTGCCGGTCCCAGTCTGTAGCAACGGCCTCGTCATCCCAGATAGTGGAGGTTTCTGTGTCGCTTATGTAGCCCGGCTCTCCAGTGTAATGGGTGGGATAGAGCAGCAGGGGCTCCACGGAGAAGGCTTTCAGGTCCCGGGGTTCAAAATGGGACATGTACTGAACACTGAGGAGGACAAGGGAAAGAGAAACAATGGATATTACTGACATTTTATTATTAATATTTTATTCACAATAATAAATACTTAGTATTTTAGTTTCCCCCCCCAAAAAAACTTTATCTGCCTAAATAATGAACAGGGAATTTCTTTACCTTAATTTTTTTTAAATAATAGTTGGCTTTACCAGTAATGTGGGGTTCTCTATTTGAAACTTAACGGGTTGCAATAGTGTTCAAAGGCCCTTAAACTTAGTCCCATTTTCCTACACAACAAACATAAACTTTATTGTATTCTTTGCTGATTTTATGTGACATACCAACACAAAGTACTGCAATATTTTGAAGTTGAAAGAAAAACAAATCCTTTTAGAAACTAAAGGGTGGCCCCTTTAAATCTGATACCCCTGAATAAAATTCAGTGCTAACATTTACTAGCGGAATTCACCCACAATGAACAGAGCTCACCTGTGTGTAATTTCATCTCAATAAAACTACAGTTTTTTCTGTAAAGACAAGGTGAGAATATGAAACAATATTTGAAGCTTTAAGCGTCTTATAGAGAGCTGTTTCATCAATCATTTGAAAATGGAAAGGTACAGCTGCAGATCTACCGAGACATTGTTGTCCTTCTAAACAGGCCAGGCAAGTAGAGCATTAATTAGAGAAGCAGCCTTGAGTCTCATGCTAACTATGGAGTTGCTGCAGAGATCTATAGACTAACTGTGGCAAATTGGATAGAGTAGTTGTCCTGCAATCAGAAAGTTGTGGGTTTGATACCCGATGCCTTCTGTCATGTGTCCATATGCCCCTGGGCAAGCCTGATCTGCATATCAGAGTATAAATGTCTGCTTGTTTGTGAATGTGACTCTAGTGTAAAGCGCTTTAAGTGATTCTAATGACGAGATCCGTTTCCTACCACTTGATAAGTCTGAAGCACTTAATTTGTTCTATAACAAACTCCCAGCAAAACACATTGCAGTTTGTGGCTGCAATGTGACTAAATGTGGAAAACGTCAACAGAGATAAATGGTTTTAAAAACCACTGTAAGTGGATTTCATTGTTGGCCTGATGTTAGTGTCTGGTCAGCAGATAACAGATGTAAGGATAACAAATAAAGTCAAATTTATCCTTAAGAAATTATATTTTCTGTTGACCTTTCCATGAAAACTAAACTAAAATCAGACATCAGTTTAAAGCTGTTATATCCAGAAAATATGTAAATGTGATTTTTTTTATGGCTAGACATTAAAACAAAACACACACCCGTTGAATAAATAAATGAAACGAAACAGTTGAGGGAAAGGCCTTGTAATTAAAGTAAGCAACAATCTGTCTGCTCCTGTTATTATTGCTTTGTAAAAATATAATCTGCCACAAGCTGAGCTTGACAAAGGTCAACTAGGTTCACTTCCTCACTTAAAAAAAAAAATGCTAGACTCATCATGTCCCCTGAACAGGACATTCTGGTGTCTGCATTCAGTTCACCCAGAATTTCACTTCCACCGTCACAGACAGCAAATTGCAAGTCAATAAATAAGTGGAACAGGATGGGTTTTTTTTCCACACGTGTAATCATTGTACTTCCTGCTTTGCAGACTGTGCACAAACAACAAATACATATTTTAAAAGTATTTTTAATACATGCTTTATTAAATTAATTGCTGTTGATGTACTATCCAAAATTCTATGTCAGCTGCACGCATAGTGTTAGAGAGCCATAGGTCTTCGCTTTACAACAGATTTTTGAAAATCTTTGCACAAGTTGCACACATTACTTATTTGAGCCAACAAATCTGAGTTATCCCCCCAAAAAATACATCCAATTAGAAAAAGAGGGACTGGATTGGCTGCAACAGCATACTGTGAGTCTGTCATGTGACCCACTTTTTGCTGCACTAACCTCACAACTTTGTTGTTATATTTAACAAGTTTTCAGATCCTTCTAGAAACATTCTTTCTAAAAAGAGATTAGCAACAAATCTAGGAACTTTTCTCTGGTGTTAGAGACCTTTGGGATTTTTGAAAGTGTATCGTTCATATTCTACCCCATATGCCGTGGTTGCAGCAATGGGCCCCTGCCGCATCTCATAGCACTCATAGCAGTCTCTTAAAGATGGAGCCAGACCCCAACCCTTCCAGTCCAGACAGCTAAGGAAGCATACATGTGCAAAGCTACCCACTGGCTGATCCCATTACAACCTGGGCATGATGTAAATATTGCATTTTTTATCAATTAAAAAAAATCACTGAGCAAAAACAAATCTCTGCATTTCTATTGTTACTTCTTGATCGATTTTTAAAAATATTTAAAATACTTATGTTACATTTTTTCCCTGTGTTCCTTGGTGTGCTCCTCTGGACAACAAAGTAAAAAAAAAAAAAACTAGACTGTCTAATCTAATTCTAGTCTAATCATGTAAATCACCTTGAATTACCTGAAAATGTGCTATACAAATAAAATTGCCTTGCCTTGCCAAGACTCAGGAAAACGTAAGTAAAAACTAGAAATGATTACACAAACCGGGGAAAATAAATAAATTGTTGTAAACATATTTAGGTTGTTTTTTTGCTCATTTATTGTCCCGCACACTGCATTATTTTTCTCTCTTGTACAGCATTTATTAAAGTTATATGCAATTCTATGTATATAGCCTGTTATGCAAATTAGGTAATAATGTCATTTAGTGACTTCTAGTGACATTTAGGACAGCCAATAACCACTTTCCTTATTGAGGACTTTGCAACAGTGCTGTGCTCAGATATCCCCAGAAAGCTTTCTATGGGGTCAGATCACTCTCATTAAGAATAAACTCATGCAGGGTTTTTCACAAATTCACATGCTCATTCACAAATGCACACGCTCTGGTTCACAAATATAATTTCGAAGAAACACTTGTAATATAACTTCACAAATGCACACCATCCGTTTCACAAATGCACACGATCAGTTTCACAAATGCACACAATCTGTTTCACAAATATAACTTTGAGGGAAGCTTCAAATATAAACTCACAGATCATACGAATCGCTAAATGTGCATTTACGAACCACTTCTCATTTGCAAATCTCTCTGTATTTGTGGGAGAATTTTGTGTGGTGAATTTTGAGACAAATTGGCTAATGAAGCTGTCAATCAAATTTCCGATTCTGATTGCCAGATTCGTCAGTTAACCAACGTCTTCGTCTTCAGCCAATCGTATGGCTGCTTACATTTTCTCCTCACTAGCAGAGCTGTTATGTGCGCATGCGCCATGAAGTTCAACCGCGACACATGGCGAAATGTGGTACTTTACCGTTTGAGACTGATGCATGTCGCTACCATAGACTGTATATAACGGTCGCTACTTATCGCCATGTGTCACGGTTAAACTTCACTGCGTATGCGTACGTAACAGCTCTGCCAGTGCAGCGTCATAGAGAGAGAGTTACGACAGACTTTGAACTAGCCGACACGCGGTCACGTGGGTCATGGAGTCCTCAACAGTTCCAAACATCCCAGCGCTGTCAGTCAGTCTGAGCGGCTTTTGGCAGGACAGAATTCAAAATCGAATATTTCTCATTTCTCCTGGCGATTTTTGATCATTGACTAATAATGTGTACTGATTACTTTTTACTGAATAGCCTATGCATTTTTATTTTATCAAGGCATTTCTAGAGGAACAGACATTGGTCACTGTTCTACATTTTAGAGGGAGACGAGAGCGCTAACACATTGTAGAATACATGTAGATCACTGATCATATTTATTGATAAATTAATGCACTACACTGCTCAATATAAGCATGTTTAATAACTATGTCCGACAAGAAACCCTAAATTGGAGTAATAATACCCAATTTATAGCCTGTTTTCTGAATGATAGCATGGTACTGCCATACCTTGTCCTCCTATACACTAAAAACATGCCAGTGGTTAAGACCTCTGCTCCAGCTTACCTTTAAATCTCCATCTTTCAACAAAGCATGGGATATTACTGTTCCTAGGATTTACTCCTAAAACACCCTATATGTCTAGCAGATGACATTCAGTCTGTGTTCTCTTTGCCTGCTGTTGGATAGAAAATTAGCTGAATGTAAGGCTGATCTAAGTTATGAATTTTTTTGGTAGAAGACATCATTCTATAATTATTTATTTTCTTATGAACGCATGCATCTATAACCCAGTTGATTGTGGTTCTAGCCTGACTACATAACAGTAAAATAGTAATTCATTGATAATATTAAAACCAGTATATGTAAAAAAATAAGTGTTAATTGAGGAAAAAACAATACGCAATATGCAATACGCAAAATGTAAAACAAGCTTTAATGAAGTATTTTTACTATCATTCTCACAGTCATTACATCTATACAAATTCACTGCATGGATCAAATTTGGGCAATGTGGAAATGTGCTCAAGTCCTAATGAAGGTTCATCCTTGGTAACATTAACAGCAGCTCCCTTTGATAACAACTACTGGTGACCTTCCTGAAAACAATAGAGAAACAGTTCATTAGTAAAACAAATTTTGCTTTGAAGGACAAGTTTAAAGTGTAATTATACATAATTATATTTGGTTTTGTACAACATTTCATATGTATAAAATGTATATTTAAATAATACCTTTATATGTTTATAGCTTTACCATGACTGGCTGTGCTGCATTTGGATGCAGCAATCGGTCCAAGAAAGGGATCAGAACGTACGGCTTCCCTAAAGACACAGAAAGAAGAAGGAAATGGTTGGCTCAAGTCAGCAGGAAAAACCTCACTATCACCAGAGGTCATAATAACAGAAAGCTGTGTACTATAAGTTTAATCTGCATTGTCAAATATTTTCAATCAGGGCTTTACACGCCACCTTGTGATGGGACTGAGGCATAAGATGGAAGAGTACAACAAAGCCATCACATTTCTACAAGACATGATAACACTCTTCTGTGGACTTAAGATTGGTCAAACAGGTAGCTGGAAACCAATGCAAAAAGGAATTGTGATGACCCACATCAGCTTCAATACACACACACACACTAATATATATATATATATATATATAGTATGTTTTGGTGGGATTTTTTTGTCCCTTGTACTTTAATTTAAACGATTCTACATTATGTTATTTTAATCATACATAGTCTTAGCATGTTCAGGGAATGATAAAAAAAAAGATTGCAATGCTTGCATTAGCTTTGGTATGAAATGAAGTCATTTCTGATCATTTTGATTTTATTTTGACAGCCTCCCCATCACCACCCAGCCACCTCCAGCACTCCACTTACCAACTTATGTATCACTCCATCACTGACAGAACTAGGAAGTTCCACCAAACCTGATCACCGTTCAGCAACTCATCTGAAAACAGGAAGATGGACATGAATGCAATGCAGTGTTACCTGTAATAGTTTAATACGACTTTTTTTAGTTACTCTTCAACAGTTGTTTATTTAGGCTGACATTCTAAATAAATCTTCAATTCTTGTGTGTTAAAAAAAGATTGTAATCTCTACTTAATCAAATGATTACAAACGATAATTTCATAAAACAAGTGCAAATGAACAGTTCTGCAGTAAATATCAACTTTATAAAGGTTATGGTGTTCAAGTACTTTTCTTTAAATGTCTTGATTCAGCTCTTATTATTTTGGAGGACACAAAACAAGAAAACAACATATCTTGTTACTTTGGTGATCCTGTGTGCCATATGCTTCAGCAGTTTATTGCAGTCAGTTCTTATGTGGTTTAACTGAAAAATAAAGAAATTATTTCTCATCTTCACACTCACATTTCTCTTTACTGATATCTCCATTTATGCTTCCATCTCTGATGCATCAAAGTCAGTTAAAGACTCTTGATACAGCGGCCAGCAACTCATTAGATATATTTTAGACCCAAAAAAAAATCACCATTAAAATTAATGAGATATAAAAATGTATATCCTATTTCAAACTGTGATGAATATTTTTAAAATGCTGAATTTGACATACTGAAATAAACCCGTCAATAGGTCGTCAAGCTTTTCCAGACCTCTGCTACTCACAATTAGCTAGCTGCATTTAAACTACAACTAGCTCATCAACACAGGTAATTAACCAAAACTGGCTACATTAAATATGACCCTTGACTTATTTTTGGTACAGAGCAGTCAGCTAACACTTTTCAATGCAAAAAAATGTTGTGATTCCATTAACTTACCGGAACAACAGTTCCAAAACGCCGAGGATGAACTGCGGTCAATGACGCTGCGCTGTTTGGAAGTATCTGCAGCTGCAGACCCACGTGACTTCCGCATTCCATTCTTTCCATAGAAGTCTATGGGAGTGTCAGAACTCTCTTGTAAGCAGCCATACGATTGGCTGAAAACGAAGAAATTGGTTAGCTGACGAATCTGTCAATCAGAATCGTAAATTTGATTGACCGATTAATTAGCCAATGGTGTCGTTTGTTGACCTGCAATGTTACAACAGTCTCAAAATTCACCACACAAAATTCTCTGACAAATACAGAGAGATTCGCGAATGAGAAGTGGTTCGTAAATGCACATTTAGCGATTCGTATGATCTGTCAGTTTATATTTGAAGCTTCCCTCAAAATTAGATTTGTGAAACAGATCGTGTGCATTTGTGAAACAGATCGTGTGCATTTGTGAAACAGATCGTGTGCATTTGTGAAACAGATCGTGTGCATTTGTGAAACAGATCGTGTGCATTTGTGAAACAGATCGTGTGCATTTGTGAAGTTATATTACAAGTGTTTCTTCGAAATTATATTTGTGAACCAGAGCGTGTGCATTTGTGAATGAGCATTTGAATTTGTGAAAAACCCTGCAAGAGTTTATTCTTAATGAGACAGATCTGACCCCATAGCTTTCTGTGTGGAGAAGAGATTCACTGAGAAAAGCTGAAAAACTTGTCAGTAAACTTTAAGAATAAAGCAAAGCCCTAAGCAGAACAACAATTCCTCTATAAGTCTTTTCTGCACAGGATTACCTGTACATGCATCAAGATAAGTTTAGAACTGAATTAACAACTTATCAAATCAAAACAGAGTAAGGATGCTATTATTGGCCTAGATTTTTCAATAAACTGCTGTCTGTCTAAACTCCTGATTAAAACAGTGTCAGAAGGTTTTTGTTTACTGAAGACTTTACCTGTGGACTCGTATACGCCTTTAGAAACAAATTCAACAGCTATACAATTTTAAGACGACGTGTTGTCAGATAATTAAAGCAGATTTCCTAATCTAATTAACCCTATGTAAAAGTATAACTAGGTTGCCCTGCAGAAACTCCATTCCGAACAACATTTCCGTTAAGAAAAACTGACACACATATAACATCTCTGCTGAACGAGTTAGCTGGAAACACAGGGGGGAGTAACAATGCTTTTCTTTGCTTCCAGAGATACAGTTTACAGACATCTGTTGTACACAGCCATGTTTGGATATCTTGGGAAATTTGTTTCGCACATTAAGGTGACCAAAATAGCAGAGTAACAGAATTTAGATTTTACGGAAAATTACTATTTTTGTGTTTCTTACATGATATCTGAGGGGAAGATGAAGCACAGAGATGATGTGCATTAGGGATGTGTATTGGCAAGAATCTGATGATACAATATGTATCAATACAGGGGTGGCGATACGCTATATTGCAATACTGAGTAAGACTATACATTTGGATTTTTTAAACTTAATTTAACTGTAAAAAAAAACTCTAACAGCATTCTAAATACTCCGACCTGTTTCATACTTTAACACATCCCGTTTTATTACTAGATCTAGTTGATCCACTGGACAGCCACCAACTAGCAGTCATCATTAATGGTTCCATTCAAATAAAATAAAAAAATAAAAAATAGACACATTGCTTTTGAATGTCAATACAATACCGTGACATAAAATATTGCGATGTATTGGCATATTTATATTTTCTTACATCCCTAATGTGCATACTTTCCATAATGTGCAAACAGCAGTAAAATAGATGGCATTACATTTATTTATGATAAGCCTAGTTATAACTAAGCTGGTGGACAAGAATTGTTCAAATAAGATGATCAGATGGCTGAAATTATAATTTTTAAATGATCTTTATCTCATCTGGAAAACATTTTCAAAACAGACCAAATGTTATTTCTAATTAAACAATACTGACAAACCTCTGTTAATAATACTTTATGACTACATGTCAATATTGGAATAGATAATGAATAAAAAATAAATAAAATCAAAATGAAATCAACTTAAGTTGTTCTTATATTTTTATCTGTTGTTATTGGCAAACTGCAACTGAAGTGAAAAGAGTATTGAGGAGTGTTTTTGGCGTGACACGTCACTACACCAACCTTAAACCCTTTATAGGATCTCAAGAGGGGCTCAGCTTCAGTAACACACTAACTTCCAGGCACATCCTCAGTACAATCCAGCCTTTAACACCTGGCTTACCACTATTCCTGTCTTCTCTGTTTTTTTGCCATTAAGAGCAAAAGTGAGCTACATAAAAATAATGACCACATGAACGCTTTAAAAACAAATAAATAGAAACATATTTGTGACATTCTGCTCATATGCATAATTATTGCTTGCTCTTTCTGTGCCTTTTGAAAAGAAATAAACACACTTTATTTAGTAATTTATACACAGTGGACACACATATTGGTGTGCTAAGAAAGAGCCACACACTAAAACATGCACACAGTGTTCATCTCAAACCAACCCCCACGCTCAGAGCTCTATCAATGGGAATCCTGTCCCCCTGCACCAGCTAGCAGGAAGAGCCACGCTGCTCGACATTCCTCAAAGAGAGAGGGGGGAAAAAGTGGGTGACACAGCGATGGAGAAGGTGTGCTTTCGAGACGAATGTTTTAGAGCACAACTTAAAAAAGGTAAAGAAGCAAGTGAGAAGTATGGAGAAAGACGGGAGAGAGATGGAGATGATTGATGAGGGTGGCAGTGGAGGAGGAACGCAGGGCACAAATGGAAAACCCTAATGTGAAGAAAGAAAAAAAAGTGTTGGCATTGTTTGTCCTGCATGAGGCACCATAAGGCACGGTGGGCCCTCAGAACAATCTGTGCCCTGTGTGTGTGAGGAGAGGAGGAAAGCTGTGCTGGACAGAAAGGGAAAACTGGAGAAGTACAGACGTATAAGGAGCTACTACAGGGAGCTGAACATGAAGAAGGCAGTGGTTTACCACAAACTAAAATGCTACATGCCATCCACAGTGTAAAACAGTCATACAGAGGCCAGGAACTCGCTTGTGTGTATGTCTATATATAGATAATTACTGCACTGTAGTTCAATTAGTAGTTCTGCGATGCTTTATTGCCTTTTGTATTGAATGAGTCTGTTTTGGTTTCCTTTAGAGGTAGCAGGACTGATGCATGCTCCTGGAGTTTAAATGTATCCTTTTTTATTTTACACTAGAACCACCCGATGGATTTTAGGTTCTTAACAGTTTACCAGTCTGTTTGGTGTCTGAAATGTGAAAAGCATTCAGGAACTGATAACTTGTGCGTCTTTTTTTTTTAACTTTACAAATGTAAAAGAGAATTTTATTTGTTTTAACCATTCTTCACATTTAGTTATCGTTGCGTGTTCAAAACCTCCCTTACCTTTTAAAAAAACATTTTCACAATTTCTGACAAACTTCCAAATATTAAATTGGGATTTCACAAAATATACCATAACAAAGTAGTGCATAACCATGAAGTGGAAGGAAGATGAGATATGGTTGTTAAATGTTTACAAATAAAATCATTTGTAGAATCATATTTTGCTGCAGTTAAAGCCTCAAGTATTTTCAGATACCAGCTTTGCACCTAGAAGCAGAACCCCCCCCCCCCCAAAAAAAATAGCTCACGCTGAATCAGATTGGATGGAGAGGGTCTGTGAACATCAGCTTTAATCTTTTGCAAAAGCTTCTCAATTTGACTTAGGTTTGGACTTTGATTAGACACATATATATATATATGCTTTGATCTAACCATTGTAACTCTAGTTATGTTTAGGGTTGTTTTCCTGCTTTAAGGTCCCAACTATTCAGCAGTGTCTACCAGGTATTCATCCCTGTATTGAGGGCCATCCATCTTGCTTAAGAAAATTATGCTGCCACTAGCACCACCATCTTTCATTGTGGGGATAATGCAATCAGGTTAACATGTAGCAATAATGTTCCACCACACAGTGTTTTGCAAGTAGGACAAAAAGTTCACCTTGGGCTCATCCAACAAGAGCACCTTCCACATCCATTCCTTATCATGCTTGTTGCAAACTACAAACATGACTTCTATTACCTTCTTCTTTATTGCCCTCTATAATCAGACAAACCTTTGGAGTCCATGACTTCCAGTTGTCCCATCAAACATAATCTCCCACCTGAGCTGTGGATCTCTGCTGCTCCTCCAGAGATACAATGTGCCTTTTAATTGCTTCTCTGCATGCTCTTCCTTCCTGACAGTTTAGGTGGATGGCCATGTCTTTATAGGTTTGCAGCTGTGGTGTACTCTTTCAGTTTCCCTATGACTGATTGGACAAAGTATTAACCATGTATCATTTTTCTTCCACTTCACCATTATGTGCTACCTTGTGTTATACTCTGTCACTTAATATCTCAATTAAATACATTGAAGTTTGTGGTTATAATATCACAAAATGTGAATAGGGTCAAATCGTTTGAATACTTTGACAAGGTGCAGCTGGTGCTTTAATCTTAGATCAAAGAAGACCAAAATAAACACTGACTTGGGATGTTTGTTGAACATGACGGGAAGAAATTCATCGACAGGCAGCATCTTCGTGAAAGGCTGTACCGCCAATAACTTCCGGGCCCCTTGCAGTGAAAGAGCGTAGGCGAGGGTCCAGTAGGAATAGTCAGCTTCAACCAGGTTGTTCACACCTTCCACTGAATGTTCTGGCTGATGCACCTGCATACGCTTTCTTCCCACGTAGCTGAAGGTAGAATAGGAAAGGAGGAATACATTTAAAAAGACAAATCCACACATAAGTGCTAATTGGTGTGATCAGATAAGTTCTTACATGAGGTCCCAGTCAAGCTGGGCTTGGTCGATGTCCTCCATTATAGCCTGAAGCCTTCGTTTAAACCTGGGCTCAAACCTTACATCATCCTCCAGAACCAGAACCTTCTGGAGGCCACGCTCGACCACCTAATGATCAGAGAACAAACACAGGGTTAAAAAAAAGACAGTTTCCTTCCTTTGCTTGGTCTATAATGGTTGATCATCGAGGCACTGTCAGTTTTTCCAGATCATCCCCCTGCACTACCTTTGATAATTGGTGTGAAAATCTTGAATTTTTCAAACAGAAGCTGAGCTCCATCCACCAATCTTTTCAAAATACTTAAATAATTAAATTGGGTTTTTCAGCTCAGGTGCACATCATTTGTATCTTTTAGAGTAGAGGTCCCCAACCCTCGGACAGGTATTGGGCTGTGGATCATTTGGTACTGGGCCACACAGAAATAATGGAATAACTTACAGTATTTCTGCTTTATTTAGTATCTGAATCTAAATTATGATTCATTTAAAAAATTGGCCATGTATGGTCTTGAGTTACAGCCGGCTTTACCTCACTCTTGACCCATTTCAGGACGCTTGCCTCGGTAACATGATACGTCACCGCTAAAAACAAACCCACAAGCTAGCAGATTTATTAAAAACAGATGTCTCAGAAGAGCCTAGAAACTTCCAAGAAAAAGACAGCTACATATAGCAGACAATACCAGGAGTCATGCTGAAAATATGGATTTATCGTGCAGGCAATTTCCATGCACCGAGCCCCCGTACTGCTAAATATATGGCAACCGGCTTTCAAATTAGGCAATTAAACCTTTAAAACTGCCCCAGACGGGACTGTCTCATTACAGTAAAACAGCCACTGATTCAGCGTTGTGGTGAGTTGTATTTTTCATCCACTATATACTTGTTTTTGTGGTAAATCCTATTTTAAAGCAATGTTTAAACATACCAACTAAGAAGGGTTGGGGGCAGAGAGGATGTTACTTATGATGATACGGGGACGATGCTAATAAAGCTGCGAGCACACGTTGGAAAAACATTTATTATTATATTTAAAAATAAGCTTGATTTTTATGGCTTTTATTTTTTTTATTTTGTTGCATTTATCTGACGGTCTGTGTAAATATTGTCTGATATTACACCGGTCCGAGGCGAAAAGAAGGTTGGGGATCACTGTTTTAAAGGGCTTAAATGCTGGTTCAAGCAAAAGGTTTGAAAAAAACTAGACCTAGGTTACACTCAATCTTACTTTTGGATTACATCCTTATCCTTCTACCCTCACCAGTTTCCATAGAGAGTGATGACTCAGGAAGCAGCCAATCTCCCCTCTGGTGAGGACACGACCAGAATATGGATCCTTGTAGCCTGGCAACATCTCAATTCCCAGTGCCTGCAGCTGGGACGTATTCAGAGCTCTGGGAACAAGACAAGACAGGAAAAATGGCATGAACGATGAGAAGAATAAAAACGACAAAATAAAAAAAATACTTTATCTAACTGATATAGTTATAATTAAAAACACTACAAAGTCACAAATATCAGGTTGCAACCCAGGTTGGCAGACAAACAAAAGTGAGGAAGGGTGATTAAGAGATTCCTAAGAATGGCTTAAAGTCTCCAAAGAGGAAGAAAAATAACTCAAGCATTGAGGAATGTATACGAAGTTGAAGAGGAAGGATGGATTTAATGACAGGAAATGTAACAAACTTGAGATTAAAGATGAAAGCTGCTGACGAGACTCTAGGTTTTAAAGATATTTCAGTCAGAGCTTTCAGATTTATGATTCAGATGCATGCTACATGTTGCGTTTGTGACCTACTTCCCGTCCACTGCGTCAATCAGTGAGGCACGAAGGCCCATAGAGCCCATTGTTTTCAACATCCTGGTTCTTCTGTCCAGTCGGCGTTTCAAGTTAATCAGGAAAATCTAAATATTGCAAAAGAAAAAAAATGAGACAGGAAAACAGTTTTACATCCCAAAACAACTCATTCCACAGGTAAAAAAAAAACGATAAACAAAAATTAAGAATTAACGAATAGAATGCTAATTTAAATACAGACATGCTTACTTCATCAAAGCCCATTGTATCTGGGGGTAACAGCGGAGCGTAGAGGTACTGAGAGGGCTCGATGTCGTGTTCAACTGAAAGGAAAATCCGGAAAATCTAAGTTAGAAAATTACTGAATTTCGTCTGAACTGGGTGGAAGAAAATTACATGGAAGCCTCTGTTGGAAGAAACTGAGAAGGAGGTAGAAGTCTTAACAGAAACACAGAAGGGAAGAAGAATAAGCGGACAACAAAGGGGGGAGAGGGGTTGACACGGTGCAATCACGAAGGGTCGTTGAGGTCAAGAGGGAGAAGAAACAGACCTCAGAGGTGAAGAAGTCAGTAAGTAATAAAATATACAGATGTGAAGAGTCTCCAAGTGTGGAAACTTACTCAGAGCTTCTGAGATGGTGTGTATGAAACTCTCTGTTTCATCCTCCATGTTTTGTTGAGCCTTGAGTGGGACAGGCAGGAAGCCATAGTGTTCCCTGTTGCACACATACATCTGCACGCCTGAAACACACACACATAAACAGGATGCTGTAAGCCTAACATTCCCAACAATAATGGAAATTAGACCAGCACACGATCCTTGTACTGCCTCGACGGAAAACAGCTTTAGCTCATATTTACAGTTGAATTTCAGTCAGATATAAATTCAGATATTAAATCAGACCAAACATTTCTTGTTTTAGGTCAGTTAGAATTACCAACATTATTTCTACTTGCTAAATGCCACAACAATGAGAGAGATTTATTTAATAATCTCTTCAAAACCAGAGGTTTACATACAGTCCCTCAGTATTTGGTAGCACTGCCTTTATACTGTATGATCTGGGTCAAAGGTTTTGGGTTTCCTTCCACAAGCATCTCACAATAGTTTGCAGGAATTCTGGACCATTCCTCCTGACATAACTGGTGTAACTGGGTCAGGTTTGTAGGCTGTCTTGCTAGGACGCATCTTTTCAGATCTGCCCACAAATTCTCTACAGGATTGTGATCAGGGCTTTGTGATGACCATGCCAGAATATTGACTTTGTAGTTCTTAAGCCACTTTGTAACCACTTTGGCTGTGTGCTGAGGGTTATTGTCCATTCGGAAGGCAAGGCACGGCAATTTTATTTGTATAGCACACTTTCAACAGCAGGGTAATTCAAGGTGCTTTACATGATTTGGTGATAAAAAACAAAAAGAAACACATGGAATATAACATTGGAAATTAAAAGTGAAAGAAACACACATTACACATGATACACAAATAAAAAAATCAAGAGAGCATGAACACATTTCATACATATGACATCAAGCATTTACTCGAAGGCAATTCTAAACAGATGGGTTTTTAGACTCGATTTAAAGCAGTTCAGAGTTTCAGCAGCTCTACACTCGTCAGGAAGTTTGTTCCAGATAAGGGGAGCATAGAAACTGAAAGCTGCTTCTCCATGTTTAGTTCTGAGTCTAGGGATGTTTAGTAGGCTAGAGTTGGAGGACCTGAGTGGTCTTGGTGGTTCTTCAACAGTTCTTCAACATACTTTGGTGCTAAGCCATGTAATGATTTATAAACTAGTAGGAGTATTTTGAAGTCTAGTCTCTGAGCTACAGGGAGCCAGTGTAAGGACTTTAGAACTGGGGTGATGTGCTCTTCCTTCCTGGTTCTAGTGAGGACGCGAGCAGCAGCGTTCTGGATCAGCTGCAGCTGTCTGATTGACTTTTTAGACAGACCTGTGAAGATGCTGTTGCAGTAATCAATCCGACTAAAGATAAACGCATGGATGAGTTTTTCTAGGTCCTGTTGCGACATCAGTCGTTTAATCCTAGAAATGTTCTTCAGGTAATAGAACGCTGACCTTGCTATTACCTTTATGTGACCCTGGAGGTTCAGGTCTGAGTCCATTACTACACCTAGGTTTCGAGCCCGATCAGTAGTTTCTAGCTGTATTAACTGAAGCTGTGTGCTGACTCTTGATCGTTCCTCCTTGGGTCCAAAAATAATTACTTCAGTTTTGTTTCTATTCAGCTGGAGAAAGTTATGGCACATCCATCCATTTATTTGGTCAATGCATTGATTTAGGGTTTGAATGGGTTCAAAATCACCTGGTGACATTGTAATGTAGAGCTGAGTATCATCCGAGTAGTTATGGTAGCTAATGTTATTGGTTGCTATAATCTTGCCTAGTGGGAGCATGTAGATATTAAATATGAGAGGCCCCAGGATGGAGCCCTGGGGCACCCCACATGTGATTTCTGTTCGTTCTGATGAAAAGTTTCCTATTGAAACATAGAAGTCCCTGTTCTTTAGGTAAGACTCGAACCAGCCAAGTAGTGTACCAGAGAGTCCGACCCAGCTCTCCAGTCGTTCCAATAAAATATAATTATCAACAGTGTCAAATGCTGCACTGAGGTCCAACAGAACCAGTACTGTGGTTCTACCACAGTCTGTATTTATGCGGATGTGAATACTTTGACGAGGGCAGTCTCGGTGCTGTGGTGAGCACGGAAACCAGACTGAAAAACATCAAAACGGTTTGTCATTGTTAGGAAGCTATTTAACTGTTGAAAAACAGCTTTTTCAATAATCTTACTGATGAATGGAAGATTAGAGATTGGCCTGTAGTTCTGCATTAACGTGTTGTCCAGATTTTTCTTCTTTAGCAGTGGTTTAATAACTGCTGTTTTTAAAGCCTGAGGGAAGACACCTGACAGGAGGGATGAGTTCACTATTTTAACAAGATCAGACCCAATAACAGGAAGAACTTTCTTTAGAAAAGCTGTGGGTAGGATATCATGACAGCAGGAGGAGGAGCTTAATTGGATAATGATTTATTTCAAGGCTGTTCTGGTTTAATTCGTGGAATTCAGACATTTTCTCTACATTGTTGTTGATTGGGGATGGCACTGGTTGTGGGTTCGATATTGAGGTACAGATTGACCATCTAATTGTTAGAATCTTTTCAGTGAAAAAGCTGGCAGATTCATTGCAGGCCCTGGTAGAGTTTAGTTCAGGGGCTACTGTCACTAAAGGATTAGTTAGTCTTTCCACTGTTGCAAATATAGTCCGTGCATTATTAATGTTTCTGTTGATGATTTCAGAAAAGAACGATTCCCTAGCATTTTTTATAGTTAGCTGATATCTATTCAGTCTCTCTTTGTAAATCTTACAGTGAACCTGGAGTCGAGTTTTCCGCCATTTTCTCTCGGCTCGTCGACACTCTCTTTTTTCACTACGTACCAGTGGATTACTTGTCCACAGAGACTTCTTTCTACCTGAGACTACTTTCACTTTAGTTGGAGCAATGGAATCCATGATGTCTGAGAATTTCACAAGGAAATTATCTACCAACTTATTTATTGAGTTTGAGTTGGGAGATGAGGGGGATGTGGTGGAAGGGTAAATACGTTTAAAGGTTTCTACTGAACTGTCCCCTAGAAAACGCTTTTTTATAGTGGTCTTACTGTGGCTGGATAATTTAGCAGAGATGGTACTTTCAAAGAAAATACAGAAATGGTCAGATAATGCAAAATTAATTACAGAGATGTTGGAAATATTTAAACCTTTGCTGATAATTAAGTCCAGAGTGTGTCCTTTATTGTGTGTTGGTTGTTTGACATGCTGGGTCAGGCCGAAGTTGTGGAGAGTATCATCTAATGTTTTTGCTTGTCTATCTTGGGGGTTGTCGGTATGGATGTTAAAATCCCCCACAATGATTAGTTGGTCAAGGTCGATACATATTACAGAAAGAAGGTCATTGAAATCATTAAAGAAGTTAGGGTTAAGTTTTGGTGGTTTATATAAACTTAGAAATAAAGCTTTGTTAGGCTCATTTATCTGGGTGGCTAGGTATTAAAAAGAATCAAACGTGCCCAGGGTTACCTTTTTAAAATTCATTGAGTTGTGAAAAATGGTGGCTACACCTCCACTTCATCTGTGCTTTTCAGCTCTCGCTTAAGAAATTGTAATTTGGAGGAGTAGATTCTATTAATGCAGTTGTTTCGTTATTTTCATCTAGCCAAGTTAACGGTTTATGTTTCCTGCTGCTGATAATTGCTGGTATACTAAGTTCGGGGGGGGAGGGGGATTCCGGGTGAGTTCTGGGGGACAGTAGGGGTAGATTTACTGCCCGGTTCCCTCAAATATCAGATATCTGTAATAATCAGTGGGGGAAAGCTCCCAGGCTTATTGACACTAGTCCAAGGCGTTTGGTGTAGTCTAAGTTTAGGTGTTAATTGTGTCCCAAATTTGATTTGCTCGTTCTGTCTGTCTGTAAAGTTTCTAAATGGAGACTCATTTGATGTGGCTGAGTCACAGGAAGATGAAGATTTAATCTCTGATGGTTGTTTATCTGTTCGGTCCTGTGGTGTCATCATGACTTGCTGTTTTTGTTCTCTGATATCCATGGGCGCCTCAAGGTCAGCTTTTGGGAGCAAGTGTTTTGCTTTCTGATTTTGATAAGAAAAAATGTTTGCTGCTAACAGCTTTACTCCGGCCTTGTTAAGATAATGTTGGCCTTTTAACAGATGGTTAGCAATTCCAAATACTTTGAAATTATTAATAAATGTGAACGACTTCTCAGCTGATTGTTTCTTCAACCATTTATGGAGCATGCGGAGTCTGCTAAATCTTTCATCATTCCCTTCAGGGACTGGTCCGCTGATGAGGATGTTTACGTTAAGTCCATCAAGTCTCTGTAGGAGATCAGAAAAGTCTCTCTTCAGAATCTCTTATTGTCTCATCACGATGTCTGCTGATCCAGCGTGAATGACGAGCTTTTCCAAAGCAGGATGTTGGTCCAAGATTTTTGGGATTTTTCTGATATTTCTCTCACTGTATTTTTGTAGCAGGTATAAACTCTGGTGTTCTTGCTACAAAAAGCCTCAATTCCATTAATTGATCCGTCTTGTATGATAACAATCTTTGCTGGGGGGGCTCTTACTTTGTTATGTGTCCGTTTGATGCAGCTGGGTTTCTCCTGGTGGCTTTGACTGGTCCCGGGGGCTGCGTCATCTTTCAGGGAACTCAGGGCTGTGAATCTGTTTTTAAGCGAGATTCCAGGTGGAGAAACATCTCTTGTTTTTGGCTGCAACCTCTTTTGATTACTTTTAGCAGAAGCGGCAGGTCTGGGTTCAGAGCTTTCTCTGTGCCAGAGTTTCTTTTGTTTTATCTTCCTCGGAGAACAGACTGGGGTTGATGATTCCATGCGTTTTAAAGCTGGCCAGTGTTCATTAGAGTGCGGAGTTCTGCCGCTCAGGCGCCTGTAGGGAGTCTCTGTGACACGGTTAGACCGATGTAACACCGGGCTGATAGGCTGTTCTCTATGTGAATTCAACGGTAAAGTTGTGTCGTTTCCATAATCAGCGTGGAGATCAAAATTAATTTCCAGACGACGTAGCTTCGTTTCAATGCCCTCAATTCTGTGGAGCAGTTTTTCAAAATCCTCAGCTGAGCAAAAAGCCATGTTGATAAGTCCATAAAAAAGTAATCCAAGAAGAAATCCGGTCCAATACATTAACTCCAGGGGCTGGGTAGATAAAGACCTATTTTCACCCAAACTTCCAAGTTGAGGTCTTTAGAAGTTGCTTCAATATTTCCCCATAATGTTCTTTCCTCGTGATGTCATCTATTTTATGAAGCGCAGCAGTTCCTCCTGCAGCAAAACAGTCCTACAACATGATGCTGCTACCCCCATACTTTACAGTTGAGATGGTGTTCCAAAAACTCTCAAGAAAAAAAACATCATGAAAGCTTAGTGGAAGACAAAATAATATTTAAAAAATGAAATATGCGTAAAGCCATTAAATTGTAAATTAAAGTCACATTTTAACATTACAACGTGTGACATTTATATAGCATAATATAAAAAATAAATGCTTATTGTGCACTTGTCTCGTTCTGATGACTGATTTGATGTGACTGGTGTTGTGTTGTCAGGAATGACGTGGATAATTTATAATATGCTTCCATTAATATAAGTGTATGAAACCAGTACTTATATTTTCATCCCCATAAAAACATGAATTTATACCTGAAAATATATATTAGCTCACCAATAATTTTCTTTTAAATGCCATACCAATGGTGTCCAAAGTTCAGCCCTTTAGCCATTTTCAGCCCTTGGAATGATTTTGTGCGGTCCCCGACCACAACTGATTTTTCCCCTGCATGGGTGATTTATGAGAACCAGCAATTGTTTACATTTTTAGTGCAAATTTTCACTGACAAATGAAAATATTTTTATAAATACCTTTTAATGCAATTAAATTTTTAAATTAGAAACATTGTGAAAACATAACTATAACTAAAGCTTGGTCTGTTGGTACAGGGTTAATATCATTTTGTTACAGCACAATGTAATAAGGCATAAGAACAGAACAGCTAAGATAAGGATGAGTGGAAAGCTAGTCCACAATAGTAAAATGTCCTGTAATCCATATGAAATCTGAATTTGTCACGGTTTGAAGTAGTAGTAGGACCAAAAATGCAGACGTTGTTGGAGACAGGGGATTAAATAAATAGTTTCTTTAATAATAAAAATGGTTACAAGAACTTAAAAAGCCTGGGAACGCAAGTAATACTGACGGTCAGAGAACGGGACATGAGAGTGGAACAAACGGAAGAAACCAACAAGGAAGGCAAGAAAGAGAAGAGAGTATAAACTGGGAGGTTGATTACTGGAATAAGGAACATGTGGCTTAGTTGGAACAGGTTGCAGCTGTGAGGGGAGAGAATCGGACCAACTGAGGGAGAGAAAGAGAGATGGCACTGAAGGAGCAGGGAAGAAGTAAACACTAACAGGGGAAACATATGTCAAGGAAAATAAACTCAATACAAAAGAAACAACTGAAAAGGTTAACTCTAATCAGAAGTAAAAAAAAAGAACTAATAAACTGTTCTAAAGATGGAAAACAAAGAACAATTAAAGCTAAGCACAAATAAACAGAAATTACAAAAAATGCAAACATAGAAGAAAACCAAAAACCCAAATAACCCCAGATCCTGACAGAATTACGATATAAAAGACCATTCAATGCTGGTCCAGTGAAGTCCAATGAGCTCTCCCTATCCTCCTTGTCTCCCCTGCAGTCCTGGCCTCTATGCAACATAGAGTCACAAGATGCAACCTCCACTATGGCATATGTCCATTCTTTCAAGTTCGGGAGCAGAGCTGATTTCCAGTCTTTCATAATATTCTTGGAAGCTGTAGCAAGACCAACCATAATAACAAAAAGTCTCAACATTAAAATATTCTTAAAATATAAAATGTTAGGTTTAACACAAAAGTTTGTCTTTCATTAAACTTGTGTTTTTGCTTTCATTAATATTTCATATAAAATAGGATCAGAAACATCCAAAAAGCAAACTTGGGTTCACCCATTCATGACACTTGGTCAAATACAGCAAGCATTTTCAAAGAAACAGTGACCCATAACCGGACCGAGAATGGACAAAAAAGAATTTCCAGACCAAGAAAAAAAGAAAAAACATTATTTTAATTAGGCAAAATGCAAACTGAGTCTATGTTTCTAATCTAGAAGGATTACTTTTCTAGAAAAACCAAGCAAATTTAGCTTATTTAACTAAAATATTACTTGTTTAGTCTATTTCTGCACAGGTAAAAAAAACAAAATCACAATGAAACAATTTCGCGTTTTTGTTACAAAAAATATTTTCTTTTGCTCCTGAGTAATTTCAATTTGACAATTTTTGCCCTAATGGCAATAAGTTTGGACACCACTGGCTTATATTCATAATCACATTGTGAGTTAGAATATATTTCTATAAGTTTAGAAGTGTATCTACAAAACTGAACAACAGAAATATTGTTATAATATATATTTAAAGATTGTTTTGTTGCTTTTATGTAACCATCTAAGCATAGTTTCAAACTGTTGAAAGTTCGTCTGTTTTGGACAACGTGTTTGTTTTATGGCAGGCTATGATACAGCATGATTTGTTGACATTTTGATCTGTTTTTACTCTCTTTATTTTTTTTATTTACTGTAAATTTTTACCATATTTTACATGTGATTTTATTTTATTCTCATTTTACTTTGTTTTTACTCTTAAGTTGCAAAATGTAGCACAATGGTCAACATTGCTGCTTGTAAAGTGCATTATAAACAAAGTTGAGCTAAGAGTTGAGCCGGTGGTAAACTGCAATATGAATAAAGATGCAATTTAAAGAACCATGATGATGTTCTATTGAAGAGGTAAATGCTCAAAATGTCACAATGTCTGAAAAGGGTGCAATAAACTCATGAATGGAGTCCTGCCGTGTGCAAGCCTTTTTTATTTTTTAGAAATTTACCTAGTCTCTGAAAAGCTTTCAGAGATATTATACAAGCGCATTAAAAAGGTGCAGTAATCACTAAACCAAAGAAAGCTTGATGAAATCATAAGCTCCTCATTTTGCTTCCTCGATATCCTAACCACAGTTTTTCTTCAGAATGTTTTCCCTGTCATTGGGTCTGATCTGATTCAATTAGTGAACTCATCCCTCCTGTCAGGTGTCTTCCCACATGCCTTAAAAACAGCAGTTATTAAACCACTACTAAAGAACAACAAACTGGACAACATGTTAATGCAGAACTACAGGCCAGTTTTTAATCTTCCTTTCATCAGTAAGATTTTTGAAAAAGCTGTGTTTCAACAGTTAAATAGCTTCCTAACAATGACCGACGTTTATCTTTAGTCAGATTAATTACTGCAATGGTGCAATCACATAAAGTAGGAATACTTTGTCTTTTTATGTATTTTGTACTTTCCTGCTTCATCTCAAGCAGTAATGCAAAATGCCTCTTAAATGAAGTTCATGGAAACAACAGCAAGTTTCTTTTTTACTTCAGCTCTGGGAGGAAAATTGCCAGAAAAAAGTCCCCGGGGGCCACGGAGTAAGGTCTCAGGGGTCAAGACAACAGGTGTTCCACCTTGGATGGTAAATTTTTGTAGCAGGACAATAATGAGCTTCAAGGGTGTAAAACGTGTGACTGAAACTCAGAATAATTGGATTGCCTATTATCCTGTTGGTGCAGATATTCATTTGAGAGTTGTTTCCATCTGCTAATGTTTGTATTAGTGCTTTCATGTCGTTATTTGGTTTTTTTGGCACATATGGGGAAGTTTAATGGTTATGTTTGTTACCTGTTGGTGATTATTCACTTGAAGCCCCCAAACTCACAAACTGTGCGGCCAACAAAGCAGCACATGCTCAGTAAAGCTGCACATTACAGACATTTAACTTAGTAATCAAACATTAATCTGACACATGTGTAGAAAATGAATAAAACTCTTTCTGAAGTACCTTAGTGCACATTTGCATGATGAAAAAAATAACTTTTTGGTTTCAATTGCTAAGAAGCATGCTAAGAAGAATTGCTAGTAAGATAGTTACTGATGGTCTGCATTTCATGCGGAATTTGCTTTCATGCATGAAATCTCGTGGTTTGGTGAGAGTTTTAAACCGACCTGCTTGACGTGCCGAGAAGGCAAACACCATGATATCATCAAAGGCCCAGCTGTAGTCTGGATGAGGTGGATAGAAAGCCAGGTCCCGGCTGGATTCACGCCGAAGATCCAAAAGGAAGGTGCTGTGCACCATGGGGACAGGGAAACAGCCGAGCCTCTTCCACTCCCTGATAGGCTGGTAGTCTGGGGTTCGCTTGTAGTAACCCTGAGAGGGAAGAGGGGGATTCAGAAAACCATGTTTAACTGATAACTCTAAGAGAATTGAGAAATTAGTTGACTTCTGTCTGAGCTGCACCTGTGGGGTGACGCCACACCAGAAGTTGGAATAAAGAGAGCGAGACTCCAACATAGGAGCGACCAGCGTTAGATTCTCGGCCATCAGCAGGTTCAGCACTCGAGGGTTGGTCAACAGGTTGTCGCTGTCAACAAACTGAAGAGGGGCAGGGTTTGATCGCATGAGTGATTTTATACTAAGAATGTATTTGCTTCAGGTTTAGTTAAAGCTGCAGTCCGGAGAATATATTTATGTATCCAAGTTGTATATATCTTTAAAATGATAGCGGGGTTTAATACTATGATAAAAGGCTGGAGCTCCACAAAAAAATTTTATTCTTCCTAAGTTCCGCCTTCCTCCCACAGACCCCTATGCATTTCACATTGACCACCGAATTTTTTTTAGCCAATAGAATTTGAGTTTCTGGCTTGTCGGCTAACAGTCGACTTACATGCGCATCGCGTGAACCTGTGATGATGGGTTAGGGTTGATGGGGCCGCGCACACAGCCCGCTCCTGTTTACTGTCGCCATATTGGAAGAGAGTTTCAGTAATGGAAAAGTCGCTGACCTCTGAAATGTCCACAACAGAATACAATCGGGTGATGCTCGATAGCGCTTGCTGCATTCCTCTTTGTCCCGCTGTGAGAATACAGGTGATGCGCGTGCACAATTATTGAGGTGGGACTAGGAGGGAGGGGGTGAAGGATGTTAAGGGAGGGGCCTTGATAGTGGGATTCAAAAAATCTCTCTCTCCCTCAAAAACTCCGGACAGCAGCTTTAACAAATCAAGGATGAAAACAGCAAAATGATTGAAGGTATTCACAACAGAATTAAACATTCTGATAATTGCATTTTAATGTGATGGAACAACACAAAGTAGTACATGCATGTGAAATGGAAAAAAAAGATACATTGTTTTAAACAATTGATTATAAATGCTGCAATTGTAGCTGTTTTGGTGGATGTCTCTACTAGCTTTGAGCAAGTAAAGACTCAACTTTTGACCAAGGTTTTCTACAATTAAGATTAAAAACTGGATCTATATTTGTGGATTCTGTGCATTAATCTGTCAAATTTTATATAATATGTATTCTAATAACCAAAAGTTGAAAGCATTAAAATAATAAATGTTCCCACTGATAAAACCTAAAAAACCCACTGATGTGCGAGGATTATTTAGTAATTGTTAACTGCTTGATGTACAGCTGCATATTTCTGCTTTAGGTGTTACCAGAATGTAGTCGGCCCATCGTTCCCTGGCAGCCTTCAGAGCCGCCTGTCTCAGCTTCATAAGATGGTTGAATCTGGAAGGAGGCCAGTGTTTGGGACCCCACTCATCTGTGTAGGAGCTAAAGCAAAAATCAAAAGTGTCGATAAGAACAACTGGAGTTTTATGTTATATTAGGAAGGAAATTTTTGCAAGGAAGTGAGAGACATTTAAACTGTTCAGAGTTTTCAGAGAGACTAAAGCCGCGTTCACACCGGTCAGCGCGTCCAGGCAGCAGGGCAGCTAGATTACATGCAAGTCTATGGTATCTACGCATCTAGTGGGCGGCAAACTGCCAAGCAGCAAGTCGCGCGCGTCGGCGCAGCTGGCATCAGCGCATCCACGCAGCTGATGCCCGGACGCCCCGACGAACCGTCGGGGCGTCTGCTGCTCAAGTTGGGAAAATTTAACTTTCGGGCAGCAGACGCGCGGCGTCAACCAATCAGAGCGACTCGTTGTACTGACGTAGTAACTCCTTCCATGGGGGAATCGGCAAATTTTTTATTCAAGATGGAGGACAAACTGATCGTCGCTGTATGTAATGTCCGTGAACTGTATGACCCGTCTTCGTCTTTTTACAAAGACAGGAAGAGATCGGATCTGATTTGGAGGAAGATATCGGAGGATATTGGAGGATATTGGAGTGCCAAGTAAGCAGTTAAATATATTTCTTTTAACTTTCAACGTTGTGTGGCTTCATTAATTAAAGCCCAAGCCACTCTCTCGACAAGATCCGCCATGTTGTAAACAACTAGCAACAGACAAATCCACGCCCGCACGCTGACGTAATGACGTGACGCGCTGATGCCCCGACGCGCCGACGCAGACCACAAGTGTGCAAGCAGCTGGGTTTTAATTTTAAAGCGTCGACTTTCCTCCGTTTGAGCGATTTGACGCCTGGACGCGCTGACCGGTGTGAACGCGGCTTAAGAGTGCACTGATTGTGTACCTAGTGACTGGATATCATCCAATATTCAACTTCTAACAATCTGACATTTGAATTCTAATATTGTCCAGATCAAGGATTATACCATAGCTAACCCACTAATTCTCACTAAACAGGAGCTCATAGATAGAGGAAGACAAAAAGTCATGTGTCAGAGGCTACTCAAGGGTCAGCTGCATCCTGCGCTCGCTGTAAGTGGTGGCTAGATAAATCGGCCTGGGCTTGGCACATTTTCTGTCTCTTTGTTTTGTCTTTTTCATTTTTGTTCTGACTGTAGATAAAGGCGAGTTAAAATTAGTTATTTTCTTGGAGCACACATGCCTTCATGGAAATGTTATTTTAATCAGTGGCTATATGTGGATAAAGATTAAATGGTTAATTTGTTATAAATATCAAATGGTAATATGCCATGAAGAAAGATACAATCAAATCAATAATTGACTGAACAATCTTTAAAAGTACAGATTTCTTTTCCCTCAAAAATAAAGTCAAAATGAAACTTTGTGGAAAATTATGAATTGTCTCATGATAATACGTTATTGCATTTATGCAAGAAAAGAAAAGGTAAAAGAAGGAACATACTGCATTACTGTACTGGTATACTGCTAAACATTTTCAGTCTGATTTTATTTGAATGGATATTTTTGTCCATTAAGCAGGAGGACATTATCTGCTTGTTTCTAGTGACAGAGAGAAGGCTCTCTAGTCTCATACTTCAAAATAAGAAATTATGAAAAATATATATTTTGCCATCAATATTTTTTCCTGTTGTTTAAAACTGGAATCAGAGGGGCAAAGCTGTGCAGAAAAGTATATTTGGTGCGTCTCTCTTTGTGAACATACCTCGGCTCCTCCATTGGCCTCCACTCAACATAGTGATAAACACGCTGTGCTCTCTTCAGCCATTCTCTCAACATGACAGTGGTGTTGTCCACGTTATGATCTGCCGCAGCCCTGTAAACCCCCAGAGAAAATAAGCACTCGTTGAATGTAGGTATAAGCTAGGACATGCTGGCATCAAGCTATGGAGACATCTTATAGCAGAATGAAATTTTAACAAGCAGCCTCAGTGTTGCAAACCACATTTGCTGCCTAAGTAGCCGCAGGAGAATGGACCAAGTCTGAAGAGCTGCAGGACAAACAAAGGTTTTTCTCAGGTGCTCTGGTTAGAAATAATGACACCGCAGGGTCTAATACTGCCTTACAGGGTGGCTGCTTATTTTGCAACTGTTGATAAAGACAGTCATTCCATTACTCACACTGTCTTAATAAAACACTAAATTTGCTGAGGGAGAACTGAAGCATTAACCACTTTTGCACAAAAGCTGTTCAAACCAAAGCGCCAACTTAGACATACACACTTATTTTAGCGAGGAAATGAAGTCAACATGGGCGCTTCTGCTGGTTTGACACCACTGTGGTTTGTGACTCTGTTTCATTTCAAAGATTTCCACCTTGGTTACCACTGTTGACTCAAAGAAGACACTACGACCACTGTATGTGAGGGAACGGGTGTGGGCAAAGGTGATACATTTATGCAAGACAGAAATTAAAACCCTAAACAAGCCCATCCATTGCACTTTATCAGTTTCCCCCCCCCCCCCCCCCCCCACAAAAATAAAACACCTGTCCCGTCCGCTAGTTAAAATTAAAAAAGTAATCTAAGAAAAACTGTCAACAGGATATTAGGAAAAATCCTGAGCTCAGTTGTGCGAGTACAAACACACATTTGGTGTTTTTGGACTTTTCCACTGGTGGCTGTAATATTCCTAGCAGTGCTGTCTCTAAATATCACAGCCATTTTTAGGTTGGACAGACAGACAGACAAACAAACACACTTACACAACAAAACACCGGCACACTCTGGTCATGTTTAAGGCCACCCAGCTACATCCAACACCTGTTTTCTGAGAATCATAGGATATACACTTTTACACACATTAAAATAATCACATTGAACATCTAGTTTTCCAAAGCTTTGCTCAAAAACTCAGACCTTAGCAGCATGTGGTTCAGTAATATTCAGTGAAACAAATAAAAAGGCAATCCAAAACAAACATCTGCAGGCCGTAAACCACAGGGTCAACCATTCTAATTCTATGTGTCTAAGTATGTGCTTGTAAATATGTGGCAAAGCATGAAGATTATCATTTTTGCATCCTGGGAATGTTCTTTTACAGCAGTGTGACCTGTTATTTATGTGCTGCAGGCTGCTAGTTTAACGTTTTCAATAAGCATGTAAAGCCAAAGTAAAACTGAGAGGATAACAGCACAGAGGCAGGAAAAACAGCCTTTGATGACTGGCTGTTGAAATTTTTTCATCACAGAGCAAGTCCGTACTGAAACACCTGACTCTCTGATAATGAGAAGATGTGCAAACACATTTTCTACATGTTTCTCCAACAGGCATCTGGAGCAAAAAAAAATAAAACTGCTCTTGCCGACTCCAGGTGCAGATTGTCAAACAAGGGAGCTTCTTAAAGACTTAAAGTAAACTAAATGCAAAATACAATGAGTGGGAACTGAGTTTGAGTATTTGTGCAACCGAGCCTATTAAAAACACCCTCTGCATCTAAGTTATGGCTCCGACTGTGCAAGACATTCTTACTGTTACAGGCTCTCCTTGCTCTTCCTACATCCAAATCCAATGAAAACCAAGGCAAGCATATGTCTGCTGAAATGGACTGAAGTTAAAGACTCTGGGCACTCTTACTTCAATAAAACAAGACAGTTTTACAGATACAAAAATTGTTTTTTTGTTTATACCTAGATGGCTTGAACCTAAATTAACAATGCACAATGTCCTCAGTTATTTGTGCAGATATTTAGCACTTTTTTTGTAGTTCAGTGAATTCCTCCCACGAGCTGCTCTGGGCACTGAGGCCTCAGTACGCTGTGTGATTTTCCATTACCACCATTACATCTTCAGGCGCTCTCTTATTTATGGATATATGAAACTAAATGATCCTACAAAGGTATTTACACGCCCCTTGAACTTTCCAAATTTTTTTCATGTAAAAAACCATAAACATTAAAGTGTTTTACTGGATTTTATGTAACTGACCAAAACAAAGTAAGGCAAGGCAATTTTATTTGTATTGCACACTTTCAACAACAAGGTAATTAAAGGTACTTTACATGATTAGGGGATAAAGTAAAAACAGCAATAAAGCATAACACACACACAGAGCATATGATATGTAAAAACATTACTCAAAAGCAGACATGAATTTAGGATAAAGTAAAAACAGCAATAAAGCATGAAGCACACACAAAACATATAATACATGAAACCCTTACTCGAAGGCAGCTCTAAACAGATGGGTTTTTAGTTGTGATTTAAAAGAACTCACTGTTTCAGCAGCTTTGCTGTTATCTGGAAGTTTGTTCCAGATTAGAGGAGCATAGAAAATGAAAGCTGCTTCTTCATGCTTGGTTGTAATTCTAGGGAAGTTGAGTAGACTGGAATTAGAGGACCTGAGTGGTCTGGGGGGTTGGTATAATGACATTAGATCTTCAACATACTTTGGTGCTAAGCCATTCAATGATTTATAAACTAGTAAAAGTATTTTGAAGTCTATTCTCTGAGCTACAGGGAGCCATTGTAAGGACTTTAGAATTGCGGTGATGTGCTCTACTCTCCTGGTTCTAGTGAGGACAGGAGCAGCAGCGTTCTGGATCAGCTTCAGCTGTCTGATTGACTTTTTAGGCAGACCTGTGAGGACGCTGTTGCAGTAATCAATCCGACTATAGATAAATGCATGGATGAGTTTTTTGAGGTCCTGTTGCAACATCAGTCCTCCAGTAGAGCATAACTGAAGTGAAGGGTAAAGGTTTCAACTTTTTGAAATTAAACTCTGTATTGTATTTGTAGTCAGAATAACGCTTTCCTATAGGACTATCCTGCCTGTTGACCTGATCTAAATCCCCCCTAAAAACATTTTGAGAATGGATATGAAGAAGTTACCAAAGGAAATGCAGATGCCCCTCATCCTCATTAAGCAACATTCCCACTAGCCTACCGGAAAACTTACATCAAGCATTTCTAAACAAATTTTCAAAAAAACAATAAGAAACATTGGCAGTGCTCAGTACGGAGTTTTTTTATTTGCACTTTCTATTTCTTTTTTGGGGACCTTATGGGGTATGGTTCTAAACTTTTGATTAGCAGATGAAAATATTGTTAAACATACGTTTTATTGTAGATTTTCTCTTGCTCCTTTTACTTCTTCTTAGTTTAAGATGTTCTACTCACAACCTGAGTCACAGTTATGCACTACTTTGTGTTGGTCTGTCACATAAAATCCCAGTAACATACATTGAAGTTTGTGTTTGCAATGTGACGAAATGTGAAACTGGTCAATACTTTTAGAAGGACTCTTGTTTTATCTTCAGATTTCAGAGGTTCTTCTCCTTAAAGCAGTTACTAACAAGTGTGTCTCCTCTTTTTTCTTCCTTCAGGCAACCAAATTTCTATCACAGAGTATCTGCAGATGATTTCAAATTCACTGGGGGATTTTGTCCATCTGTCCATGGAAGGGAAACCCAAAATGGGTGAGCAACCCTCCATGTATAGTAGAGAAAAGTTAATTCTTACACTGTTGTTCAATTTCTTTCATTTGGACAATCTGTCTTCTTTACCTAAAATCCCTTATTTCCTCCTGTTATACCGGTGTCTGCCGTTTTCTCCTGCCTCATGCTGTGTCCACACATTGCTGTTCTTGAAGTTTACAGTAAGCAACGGCCTCATTATTCTGTCGCCTGCAGCTCTAGGGGTTAGGCTTCCTCTCTCCTCTGAATTTATGAGCGCCATCTGGACAACACATGAGTGCAGGGCCCTCACCTACACTCCCCACCAATCTCTCTCACATCACATCACTTCAGAAGCGTCCATTCATGCATCCCTTATCTAATCTAAGCAAATTCAGTCTTTATGTAGAAATGTAGGTAGTCATCCAGTGGTTATTCTTACCTTCAAAGATTAGACAAGATGCTCTTTGTTAGAAGGCAAAACATCTGGGGGATTCTTTTTAAAAACACTGTATGCACCAATCAGTCTGAATTTTCAAGTCACCTGTCTCGTACATTTGTCTAGCCACAACAGTTCTGACAAACTAGGACCTTTTGAGTAAAGTGAGAGGTTCAGTAACAGGATGGTGGCGGTAGAGCCTCATGTGGACTACGGGATGGGGCTTGTTCCTGCAGCTTCTCAGTCAAACTGGAATCTTAAGTGTTTGGATGTCAGACTAACACATTAGATTATTTCTACAAATGCATTGCAAGAATTTGACTGTTGATATGCTATACAATGGTGGGTGATATTAATGTGGTGGTTACATTTAATCTGACACAAACCTCTAAATGTTGGCCGACTGATGATAGTTCTTTGGGTCAGTGTGCCTGATTGTCACCCCTCCTTCAGCACTCTTCCTCAATTACCCACTCCGGAAACGCGTGTCAGATAAGCTAACATTGAACACAGAGGCTGGTCCCTGAAACTGGCCCTTTAAGGTAAACATGGGTCTGAAAGCAACCAGTTGGCTGCTTTCAGCTCACTGTTGACTCAATAAACTATCTAATATCATCAGCAATAATGAACGTGCCCTGCGTTCAATTAAGAAGTAAGAATACCCTTTCAGAGAGGACCACTGTTGCGTTTACCACATAATGACCCTGCTAGAGTCTATAAGTGACTGTGCTGTCTTTCTGGTTCAGTCCCTGAGCTGACGTGGCTGTCAGGTTTCTGATGGCCTAAAGGGCAAAGAAGACAGAGTGGGGGTGTCAACTGAGAGGGGGAGAAACAAGGAGAAAAGGAGAGCGGAGGTGTTTGGTTAAACGGAAGCTCTCAGCCGAAATTCCTCACAGCTCTGAGGATCAACAGAAGCTTCAAAAGTCTGCAGAGTTGCACTGAAGTGCGATGCTCAGCAATGACATTCAAAAGTAGAAGGAAAAGTAAGATCGTTTTCAAAGATTCAAGAGACTAAACACATCGTTCTAGAAAACCTGAAACTTAACTTCAATAGAGATTAAATGCTTTGTATCATCCCATCTCTTTGCTTTATTTTTGTGCAGCGAATATTTGTTGTGGATTTAAGTGATTTCACCTAAAACAATGCGACAGTCTGTGATGATCACTGTTCCTCAGTTCACTGTGGGAAATGGAATTTCTCATCTGTGGACTCCAAGCAATTTTGCAGATGCAGACTTTTGTAGATTCTCAGTGTAGTGTAACAATTTTGTATCTTTACAAACTATGCAGACAGATATGGTAGCCTCGGCAAAAAGGACTCTGTTAAAAACCATGTTTAACTGAAATTCACAAGAAAGCCACAATTGTAGCAAAACATACATTTGGATATTAATATTGAATATTGATATAACTTTATAGATTCTGATCCACCCACATTTTTGTCATACTTTTTTCCAGTTCTTTACATCCCCAAAATAAAAAATCTCTGTACTTTAAGCTCAGGTAAAATCCATTGAATTGGTCAGATGCAGAATAGTATTTCCATGCAGCTTTCAAGTACATAATCTTTAAGAAATATTGCATTCAAGCTTCTTTTGTATTCCATTTGACACTGCATTGGCGATTTCAATCCACAACATTGAGCAACATTACAATGCAATAGTTTTAAATTCATATTGGTATATAAAAGAACATTTTTTTTGCAGAATAGCTTTTCTTAAATTGATTTGCAGTTTTGTCTTACTCAGTATAAAAAGTCTCCCATATGGGTAAAAGAAGTACCTTCTTTACAAACTTGAAGACATTAAATGGGATTAATGTGAAAAACCTGAAACGTTGCAGCCAATCAAATTTATATTTTAATTTTGATTTCAGTTACAAACAAACAAATATAAAATTCTTGTCAAAAATTTAGATAAGGATGAGAAAATTTTAATGTGTGAACATCTGCACCTTAGGACTTTTGAAATATGCGAGGAGCTGATAGGGGAGTCTGAGGTTAAATGCAGAATGCTGTGGAGTTTTAAAAAGTAAAAGATCAAAATGTCAAACAAACCTGAGGTAAGTAACTAAGAATTTGTCATCCTATATACAGTGATATTTACAGTGAGGGACAGACACTGTATTGGTAACTGCAGCCTATGGCTTTTTTGCTTGATGTTTACCACTCAGACGAGCCTCAGGTCTCTCTCAGGCAAGTTCGTGAGGACAGGGCCAGAGCACAGACTAGAGCACAGCTGAAACGCTAAGATCTTGAAAAATGCTGGCCAAAAGCAAAGTGCATAATTTATAAGTATTTATAAGTAAGTTCAGTCTTAGTCAACTACAACCCTTACGCCTGATTCACACCGAGTGCAGAATGGATGCGGTATGGATGCGGTCTGGCTTCCGTACGGACTGCCATTCCCACAGACTGCGGTTTTCATGTGGAACGGCTCCGGAAAACACTGAGTGAAATAATGCATGTTTATCAATAGTTTGCAAAACATTGAGAAGATTTGCCATAATACGCTTAAAGATATAATAGTAAAAAATAACGTGAACTATCATACACTGTAAACTTATATCCCATTAATATTAAAAGAAAAAGCTGGACAAAAAATGCAACACAGGTCTTATTTTGAAATATACCGAATGCACCTCCCAATGTCTTGCTTCCTGTCTGGCTCATATCATTTCTTTAACTTCATGTAAATCTGCATGAGGCATCTGGAAAAAAAAGACTTCATGCAGAAATTTTCTGGAGCTCCGCATCCGGATCTGCGCCGTAGTCTGAGAGAGTGCTCTGATTGGACTCTGTTTTTTCTTCTTTGCGGAAGCCGTATGAAGTCTAGACCACATCTCTTCCACACTCTGTGTGAATGAGGCGTTAGAAACACATTACAAGCTGAATTAATAAAGTCGTAATAATGAGAAAGGGGGTAAGCTAGCATTAGCCTGCTAATTTAGGAATCGGTTTTTTTGCAAAGATTGTTAATAGAAGCAAGACGCAAGTTAACTAAAGACATTTTATCAGCATGTTTATATCAGAAACTTCTTGACAAATAAATAAACAAGTGAGCATTAGATTAAGAATAAAAATAAAAAAATTCATTAAACTACTTTTATTTTGATTTTTTTAAGTTGTTTAAGCAATTCAGATTCAATCTTTAACATTAACTTCTAGAAATGTTTTGTTTCTGTCTTTTCTTTTTTCAAATGTTTCTTATTATGGTTTTATCACATCTGTTTTACATTATATTTAATTTATCTTGATCAGAACTCCTTGGAAGTAGAGCTGCTGTATCTCAGTAGAACCATCCTGGCAAAATAAAGGCTTTATTATTAATAAAATATAATGAAAGAACATTATAGAGGCATAGAGCGTTTATAAAAAACAGTTAATACAGTGTTGGTATAGTGAAATCTTGCCTGAAACTTTTATGGGGACAACATATCAGACAATGTCATAGAAAAGAGTAAAATCAATAAATAAATATATAAATAAACCAGAACAGACCAGAAGGAATGTGTGAGTGAAACCTAAACTTCATTGGTGAGTCAGAATAAGACACAACAAATATAACTTGGGCTAAGTGGTGAAAAAGAACTAATAAACTCAATTATTAAAGAAATATCTGAGCTACTGGAATTTACAAAATCTAAATTATTTTTAAACTAATTGTAATTTATAATAGCAATAATTACTACATTTTTGAAAAGCACTTAACTTTACAAAAAACATTCTGTTCTATCGAAACCCTTTTTTGATTCTTATTTAGTGATAAATGAAATACTTAGCCTTTGAATACTTTAAAGGACATTCAAGCACTTAGTGTAAAACATTTCAAAAACAAAAATAAGGAACATATAAATGGTTAACACTTAATTACAAACTAATGAGTCTGCTCATTCTAAAATGATAAATTGTACTTGAATGCCAAAACAAGTGTTTTCCTTCGCAATAAGTGAAAGTACCATAAAAGCATAATTTTAGTAGTACCCAAAAAAATTCTTGTGATATTAATTTACACCATACTCAAGCAGTGCTAGAACCTAGCATTTTTTAAATAAATAAATGTTAACTTATTTTGCCAATCTTATGTAGGGCTGAAAATGGTGAGAATGTGATGCATGTTTTTTTATTTTTTATATTTGATTTAAAACTAGAAAAAAAGAGCATGGACTGCACATAGAGGGATTATGATGGTTAAGTGAGATGATAGATAAAAAGCAGATCTACAATACAAAAAATGAAAATTACACCATAGAAACAAAAAAAAAGTCACTTTATTAATAAGCACTTCACTTGAAATTAAACAGTTCCTCTCAGAACCTCTGCCTCTAGTTCGTTGTCTTTGTGTTTCCCCTTTCCCTTACCTGGTTCCATATCAAAGCCTCTCTCCTCCACAATGCACCATCACATTAATATCGTACAGTGTTTGCTGACATGTACTACCAAGATCGAACAATACTGCTGGAGCGCATGCTGCATCTGAGCAAAACATAACATTACAGAAAAACCTATATCTTCTTCAGAGAAAGGAGAAAGAGAGAGCTTTAGGATGGCCTGGGGTTTGAAAAATCAGATCTCTTTGTTTAGTGTGCTTGATTGAAAAGATATGGCATTACCAAGAAAGCTTTCTTGCTGCAGGGCAATGAAGAAAGGGCTGGTATGCTGGTAAGTTTATCACCAGCTGCATCTTTACAACCAGAATCTAAAGCCAATACATTTGGATTGTTTGGACCTCATCTCATGGTAACTACTCATCAGATGTGGAAGAAAACAGATGCCCTTCAGACACATAGTACTACCATGAAAAATCTGAAGTTAGACTTAACATCCATTTTAAAGTGATGCATTTACAATGCTATGAGCTCCATACCCTGCATTCATTCACACACCTAATTAAGGCACACAGCCACACTGCACAATAGTTTCCTACTGCACCGTGCAGGGACTAAAGGTTTTCTGTTTAGGTCAGTTAGAATTACCAAAGTTATCTCTATGTGTAAAATGCAAGAATAATCTGTTGTTTTCATATACACTAAGATTATTATGTCCGTAAAAAGTTTGGGATGATATCACAGTTTTGTGAAAGTCTAATAGGTTGATTAATAGAACCAGCTACTTAAAACGGAAGCCCTCCTGTGGATGTATTTTAAGACAACACCTCAAACAAACTCCTTCCTTGTGTGACATCATAGACAAATCAAAAGAATCAGCCAAAACATCAGAAAGTTACTCCTTTGGTCCAATTTTCAGACATTTGAAGGTTCCACGTTCATCTGTTCAAAGAATTATATGGAAGTATAAACACCACGGGACACATCTTACCTTTAGAAAGGAGACGGGTTCTATGTTCTACAGAGGAACGTGGTGAGAGCGTAGTGTATATATATATATATATATATATATATATATATATATATATATATCAACACCAGAAGAAAGGGGTGTTTTAAAGATGCTGGTACCCACATTAAATCATCTTCCAACAAGGGCTGGAAAACCACTCTGAAAGGAATAAACCGTTACAAAGAAATATTAATTGATCTGATTTCTTTTTATTATTTGTATGTAAAAATGTGTTTTTGGGGATATATTATTTATTTAAATTTAAGCAGCATCCACCAAGTTTAGATTACTGCAGTCATTTTAGATGCAAAATGAACAGTTAAGCTTTTTTGTAGCAATGCTTGTAAAATACAAATATATTTGGCTTAAAGATTGTTTATACAAGTTTGTTTGGAAGCAAAGGTCACGTGCCAGGGTTGTGACCATAAGGTTAACTGCTGGTTAAGGACTTTCTTTAAAGGCCAAATCAGGTTAGAGGTTCATGGCAGTAATGGGAGTTGAACACGAAATCTTCTTTTGACACTACATAAGTCTTTGGCATTTATAATTCAGTATATCAAATGAATGTGAAATAGATATACAATAATTATTATATCCACTCTCCAAGCCATCAGACACTGTTTCTAAAAAGTTGAGACTTACTTACTTAAAAGGGACTTTTTTGAAGCCATCTGCGACAAACTTTATCCAAATCAGTAAACGCTCTCCACACAAGAGAACAATGACAGGAGCAACGTCCTAATCCTTTGAATCTGTGTCATCATGACCTTCTTCTCTGGGAAATTTCACCTTGACACTTATTGGAGCCTCTAGCTAAAATTGGAGCAGATGTTGGAACTTTAAAGTTCCCTTAGAACTGGATGTGACAATAAAATGCAACTCCACAGACAATACTGATTGAAAGGTCAAGGCTAATTGGTTCCAGTGCACAGTTCTGTCTTATGGGAGAATGAGTGGAAACCAGGGAGTGAGTCCAAAAAAACAGCAAAACACATGTAATTGAATCCACACTTAACTATCTAACACAGAGTTGCATGTGGAACTGTTGCACAGTCATAGGCAATGGGAACAGAATATTTTAAGTAATTAAATAAATTGTTTACTCCGTGCCAGTGCTTTGATCAAATGCATGCTGGCAAGAACTAAAAACACTAATTATTCACAAATGCAAGATGATGCACAACCTTCCAAATAATTGGTTGCATACAACTGGATCTCCCAAACATGTTTAAGTCTTTTTCATGGCAACACATAGGCCACCTTTTCCTTCTTTGACGCAGTTCAATAAACTCCAGGGTTGAATCCCATTTTACTCCTTCAGCACACTTATAGCATCTGTATGTTCTGTGTGTACATGTGAAGGAGTTGGGGATTTTCTTATGCTGTTTGTGATTAAGACAAAGAGGTAAGCAGCAAATATGTCTTTTTCATTAAAGTGAGATCTTTCAGGGACTCACATCAAAGAGCTACAAGCTACAAAAGCAAACACACTTGCCTTTACCACCTACAGTGCTTCCCAAAAACATTTATAGCCCTTACATTTCTTAAAGTATTTTTATCAAATTGCAACCACAACATTTAACGTATTGTACCTGGATCTTTATTGCAGTACATGATGGTGAAGTGGAGAAAAAGTGTTCAGTTGTTACTTATTTAAAGTAAATAGAGTTCAACACTGTGTAATTTAATCTCAGAATAAATCCAGCTGCTCTGCGAAGGCCTATGAGGTTTATTAGAAAACATTAATGAGTAAAGAACATCATGAAGTCCAAAGAAACCACAAGAAAGGTCAAAAATATAGTCTAAAGCACGGTTAGGTTCTAAAACAATATATAACAAACTTTAAACATTTCATTCTGTCATCCGGAAACGGAAAGAGTATACCTCAACTAAACTAAAATGCATACAGGTGAACTCTATTTATTTTGGTGACATTCAAAAGCAGTTGGCTACACTGAATTTCATTTAAGAGTATCAGAGTAAAAGCGAATTAATACAAATGCATGGCATTTCATCTAGCCAAGGGACATGTGTCCAGATATTCAAGACTTTTATCTTGAGTGCAAAACTGCAAACTGTAATCTGGCTATCTAAATTGCTTTTAGAAGGATGTCTTTTCCTCTGAGTGGGCTTTCACCTCTTGTTGGTTTAGAATATATATGGACTTGTTTTAATGTGGATGATGAATGTTTTCTAGCACCTTCAGCCAGTATCGCTACAAGGATTTTAGATTTTTGTTCTGCGATGCACCAAAACACAGTCATCTGTGGTCCACAGAATCGGTCTTCTCCGTTAATAGTACAATGGTTGGACATTCCCGTGGTGTTTATACTTGCATATAATTATTTGAACTGATGAATGTGTGACGTTCAGGCATCTGGAAATTGTACCTATGGATGAACCAGACTTGTGGAGGTCCATCATTCTCTTCTTGATATCTCAGCTGATTTCTTTTGATTTTTCCATTTTGTAACATAAGGAAGCAAATGTGCTTGAGGCGTTGCCTTCAAAGAAAACCCACAGGTGTCACTCTCTTTAACTCAAACTATTCCTTTTATTTTAGTCTTTGAGATTTTAAAAAGACAGACTGCATGCCATCACTTTTACAAGAGGTGTGGAAATGCTTTTCGGTTCGCCAGACAAATGTGCATTCTGGGGATGCTATGCAAACTGTTGATGTGAGTAATTACTTTCAAACTGAAGGTTTGCTTCTTCTCAAACCAAACATCACTAAACCATAGCTGTACAAAGAAAATAACTCATCCAGTCAGACAGACTTTCACTCAGCATTCAAGTACAATTTGTTACAGTCCATTTAAGCCCACATTTCTCTGTGCATTTGTCAAAAAAAGCTTCAAAACAATTTGATGACATCATATCACGCGAGTTAAATCTCTTCAGGCGACATTATATGAGAAACGACATTACATTAAACTTTTCCATTCATCTGACAGGAGCTGCAGTATATATGACACATCTGTCAGATCTCAAGTGTTAGGCAAATGTGGAAAATTCTTGACATCCGCTATCATTTTATACCCCAGACCTTTAAGTAAATCATATTTCTTAGCTGAAAAGTAAACAGTCACATGCTTTAGATCAGAGTCTGTCAGCCTTTTATAGCCGTGTATCATTTCGAACAATAAATTTCAAGAGAGTTCACTGACTTAAAGACTGTTGTAAATTACAGCATATAACCCAAACCTCATAGTTTCTGAGCTATGTGACAATGAAAAAACATAAAATTTGTGGTTTCCTAATAACTACGTGAACAGACAACATGATGCTATAAAAGTGAGAAAGCAGGTCCTCAGGGGGAAAGGGCAATTATGTAAGCCTTATTTCCACTTTAAGTCCAACTCTGACAAGTCCACAAATCTTCTCAAGCCCAAGCTTAGCACCTGGAAAAGCACTCCACCTTAACATGAACAGAGCCGGCAGGCAATCGACAACAGGCAGCCTGTAACGAATGGAGCGAGGATCATATTATCGCTGCATGCTTTCAAACCTTAGGACATTTTGTCACAATTGAGGTTAACATAGAAAGCCAAAACACAAAGTTCACAAGTCATGGAGTCTTTTATGATTCCCCTCATAGTTGCTTATCAAGAACATCATGCTGGTTCTCTGCCTCTAACAAAAGATAATTAATAGGGAGCAAAACTGTGCAGAAAATCTAAGTCAGATAATGAAGCTTCGATGGTGTTATCTTGTTGAGTTTCAGTGCAGCTCTGCTATCATGGATGCATGTCAGTTAGAAACAAGAAACTCTGAATGTTTCAAGTGGAGGGCAGATTTAGAGTTAGTTTAACAATGCAGATTAACACAAATGCAATGCCTTCTGGGTAGTCTAACATTGCTGACCACTCTCTCCCCACCCACCAATCCCCCTCCCTCTGCTAATACCTAGCATTCTTTCATTTACTAACTAACAGGGGCATGAGAGGTTTTCTCCTTCCTCTGTGACCATTCAATGAGATCTGTGCCCACTTCAAGGAGAGAAGCCTCAAAAAAAGAGGGTCAGGATTCACTGACAAACAAAATATCTGTACAAAAAGAGCAAAAGTAGCATTATTGATTACAGCTAACCTGAATGATCAGATTTCACTTTGAGTTGAAACTAGTTTCACTGCATAAAATGGTTAGATGAGAAATGCTGCATCATCTACGCAACCAGTAATACTTGAGGGAAATATCCATTTCGACGATTATTTTCTCTCTTAAACATTATTTCCAGTAGGATGTCCAAAGTTAACGTTTGAAAACTTGACACTTTGTTCACTCAATCTTAAACCAATATTATAACCAGGGCTGTGAAGAGACTTTTGGAGTGGCAGGTGCTCAAAATTAAAAAGGGGCAGATAGAGCAAGACTTTAAAACACCTTACGACAACATAACTTACAGTATACCATCCCGAATAACAACAACCAATACTCATCAGGAATCTACTGGCAAATAATATATCAACGTCAAAACCAGAAAAAACAAAAGTAGCTTATTTTTTATCTGATGGTGTACAATGTTGTTGGGATGTGTTGATCTGAGACAGTACAGAAAATACCATAGGAGAGCTGGTAGCTCATTAAACAAGTGCTATGGAGAACATTATGAAATTATTATTATTATTATTATTATTATTATAACTTGAAGCTGTGTCTCACAAAAAAAACCTAATATCTGACTAGTTAAACTCCACAGCAACTCAGCTGCAGACTGCAAAACAATTTAGAGGGACTAGCTCTACTTTTCAACAGTAGTGTTAGAAACCTCTAATTTTTATCTTCAGCACACAGCAACAAGGTAAAAAAAATTATAAAATGTTAAATAATTTTTGTATAAAAAAAAACATAAATTTGTTTATTAGGATAAGAATAGATTAATTTATTTGACAAATTTGACAAATCAAGTTTATTTTTCCCCCGCATGTATAAATATTAATTTTGGGACATTTTGATTTATGTAATTGTGGCACCTCTGGCTTTCCAGACCTGCTTTGGTCCAAATTGTTCATACAGTACTTTTAGGCTTCTGTTTATATGACATTTTTAGATGTGATCTCCAAATGCTATGGGCCCAACCTTTCATATGACAGAGGTTCTTCTTTAGCAGTGAGTTCCTTCTATTCACAGCTGCTCACCTCCAGCCCAGATCCTGTGTATAGCAGGTAAAAATAGAGTGGATAGCGAACCGAAGGTAGGCTGTACCTGCACTTTGAGATGCGTTCCTCAGCTGAAAGTCGCTATACCATTTCTTTATATCAAAGTGATGGAGGCTGTCTGATCCAGAGCGGAGGGACCGACTGAGACTGGGTTATTTTCTCTCTCCCAGGCTGTGGCAGACTGAGCACTTTATGCAGCCTAATAAGCTGAAAGTCCGACATTTTCTTTGCAGCCAAACCCCTTCTGTGTTTGGGGAGGGGGGCAAGGGGAGATCTGAAACCACTACTGAAAGGGAAGAAAAAATAAATTAAACCGGTTTTATGTAACTTCAATATCGGCCAGAGGTCTATAATTTTCATCATAGGAACACTAACTGTGAGAGACTGGGTGTATTTACACCAGCCTCGTTTAGTTCACTTAAAAAAAACTCAAATTCGTTACCTCCCTTGGTCTGGAACTTTTGAGCCGGTGTGAATATAATCCAGTGAACTCTGGTGCGCACCAAACAAGCGAATAGAGACCCAGCTCTCAGAGCGGTTCCAAACGAACCCTGGTGCGGAGCTAATTAGGTGTGAAAGCGACTGAACTTGTGAATGTCCCCACTGTGACATCAATACAGTCTATTAATATTCTATTCATATTTATAATGTTATGTTAATCCTACACAATCCAATTATCTGCATCTATTGTACACTTAATGCTGCATAAAACGGTCTTGACACAAACATTTCTGTTAAGATCTGTAGCTGTATCAGAGGTTGTGTTACAATCTTTTGTTGTCGGTCATTTCCACTGACGGGGCCAAAAAAATCCAGTCTTAATCAATTTTATTCAGTCAGTTTGTTTATTTAAATAATAACATTGGATAACAAATGGATACTGATGCGCATTTTCAGCCATAGCTTTGAAATGACTGATGCAATCTGCTGGGATTCCTTAAATATTAAACTCTTTAACTGATTGGAATGTTTGTATAAATGTATTGAAATGACTTCTTGTTAAGTGCCTTGAGATGACATCTGTTGTGAATTGGCGCTATATAAATAAACTGAATTGAATTGAAATCAGGGAACATTTCTCCAATTGAAGTGATCAGAATTCTACAAGACTCTCTGAAGGGGCTTTTTACTTTGCTTCAGTGGGAGGAAATCCCCCCCTGGATTCACTCTCTTTGCATCAGTAAGTAAACTGCAGCGATCTGTCACCACCATTATGTGTCCGGTGCAGCCACAGATGCGCTCCAAAGCCTCCGTAACTCTTCTTTGTGCTGTCAGCTCACCGATAGGGAGATGCATTGAGTATGGTGTCCAGGTGTGAGATGATGCTCAGATGCCCTCATACATGGCCCCATTCATCCTTGCCTTTATACAGATCAGTCGTCCTGTCCCCTTTGCAGAAAAGCAGCCCCAAAGTATAATGTTTCCACCCCCATGCTTCACAGTTGGTTTGGTGCTATTAGGATGCAACTCAGCATTCTCCCCCCTCCAAACACGGCGAGTGGCGTTTATACCAAAGAGTTCTATTTTGGTCTCATCTGACCACATGACATTCTCCCAGTCCTTTGGAACGCTGCTGAATGTTCATCCTTGAGGACATAGTGTGTAACTAATAGTAACCTTTGTTACAGGGCTTTTTTGTGGGCCCTTTTCCTCACTGTTCTCAAGATCATGTGTACCCCATGAGGTGAGAACTTGCATGGAGCCCCAGATCAAGGGAGATTACTATTTATTCTATTTTATTATAGTTGCTCCAACAGTTGACCTTTTCCCAGCAAGTTCCTTGCCTATTGTAGATTGGCTCATCCCAGTCTTGTGCAGGTGTACAATCTTGTCCCTGGTCTCCTTAAACAGCTCTCTGGTCTTGGCCATTGTGGAGAGTGGAGTCTGATTGTCTGAAGGTGTGGACAGTTGTCTTTTATACAGATAAGTTCAAACAGGTGCAAATAATACAGCTAACCAGTGGAGGAAAGAAGAGCTTCTTAAAGAAGTAACAGGTCTGTCAGGGCCAGAATTCTTCCTTGTTTGTAGGTGCTAAATACTTGTTTTTTGCACTATTAGACAAATAAATTCTTTAAAAATGTTTTAATAAATCCAGGAAATCGCATTGTAACAATTTATCTCTCACATTTGAAGTGTACCTATGATGAAAATTACAGACCTCTCTCGTCTTTTTAGGTAGGACAACTTGCACAATCGATGGCTGCCTCACTCGCAAAGCAAAGCAGCTGAAGCACCTCAAGGATGAGCATTGTTTAATGGTCATCATGTGACTGATGGCAGCCAAATCCTTTTGTTTATATAAATCGTTATTAATAGCTAAATGTTACTGTTGAGGGGCACAGGGAGGCCCCCACACGGACGCACACTCCAAAGAAAAAAACTAAAAAACTAAAAAGAGGGCACTTAGGGCATCATGGAGAAAAGGGGCAGGTGCCCAAGTCCCCTTCGCCGTGATCCCCGCCGGATCATAATTGAGTGAAAACCTATTGTTGTATTAATGAAACATTTTCAATTTTCCCTTCAAGTAAAAGTAAAAGTTTACAGGTAAAATTTTTCTACCTAATGGTTTAGCTATTGTTTAACTTACTTAATAATTTTGAACAACATCTGATGAGTCTAACCTCTGGAAACTATAACAACTGCTGCAGCATCCAGACACTGAATTTTAATCTTAGAAATGTACAGACAGTTTAAGTAAAAGCACAAATTGCTAAGATTTTTCTTTACATTTAAAGGTTTTCTCTCACCCACTGCGCTTGTCAATACCTAAATGTGCACGGTGTATAAAGAAAATGTCCTAACACACAAAACGTGATAATACAATGTTCAGTGTACAACTACTAGGTTGCAAAGGGTGTACTGGTTTCTACATTATTGCTTTAGCTGTGTTTCTTCCTCATTTCTTTATTTTAGGACCCCAGTGTAAAGATGTATTGACCTGTCAGCCCATAAAGACAAGGCAGAAGTAAAGTTACCCCCCTCAGCTGACATCTGCACATAACCTTTAGTCTATATACTCATGTAAGGCCTTTGGTTCTGTCAAATCAAGACTGATAGGCCATGAAGTTACATCTTAGTCATGTCAGCTGGGAAGTAGTTGCTGGAATAGCTTTTTTCCTTGTTTGTGTGGATGTTGTTTTTCTGTATTACACTTTGGAATAGCATGTCGTAGTGGAGAGCGGGCATTTATTGGGTGGTTTGTCTCAGGCATCAAGTTGCAATGATTATGAAATCAAAGCAACACAGATCTGCGTGGGTTATATTCAGTAAAACATGTCATTTTCCTAACCGATGTAACCACAAAAAGCCAATAAACATTGTTCAAAGTAGAAAAATTATAATGTCGCTGTGTTCAAATATTCTTGCAGTTTCCAAATGCCAGTCTTTCTGTTTTACATTAACCCAAGCAGTGCTGTGTAATGCGGCGTTTATGCTCCATTATTAAGTTATTAGTTTAAATGTATTTGCTTTATTCCTAGCTTTATATTGCACACTTAAAATGCTTCTTTTAAACAAATCTTGTAACCACAGAGGCAAACAAATGATCACACTTCTTCATTACATCATTAGCACATGAGGCGGGGTACTACTACAGCTGAAGTGCTCTTTGTGTTGGAGGAGGATATGGTACCTTAACTAAAATTCATTTAGTTTAGTGGAAGGCTAACTAAAATATCTGTAGCAGTGACACTGTAATGGGGGAGCCAAGAAATAAAAAAATAATACAGCCAAATCTGAATCTCCTCTTACATCCTAATGATAGCACTGCACCACATGTGCAGAAAGTCTAAAAACCAGCACTTCAAAATGTAAAAAGCCAAAGCTGTAACCTGTTAATTAACTAATTACACATGGGAATAAATTATTGTAATTTGATGTTTATTACAAGTTGAAACACCTGGACCAAAGCAGCCTACAGAAATAACCTGACGCACTTTATTATGCGTTATGTGAAATCAGGATTTTCTGCACTTCTTCCAGTAAAAAGCAGCTGAATCAGGTGCTTCACAGTTTAAGAACATGAGGCATAGACAATACGACTGGATATCACAGAACAGCTCCCAGCTGTATTTGTGGAAACTTAATGTGGATATCAATGGTATCTTCATCACACTAGATTAAGTTTGCGCACGAAAAGCTGAAGCCTGATCAATGAGTTCCAGCCTGTTCTGCATCGTGTATGTTATTATGCGCATGAATCTACCGATACCTACAACCCTAGACATTGCATTAAATCCTTAAGAGAGCATTTCTTCTATTTGCACTGATAGCTGAGCAAAGAAAGAACCTTGATGGAGCCCCATTCTCTGTTGGTTAATATGGTCACAAATCCATATAAGCTGCAGTGCCTTTCACACGTTGCTCCAGAGTGCAGTTTCCCTCTCCGTGGGCAGTTTTTCCAGCCTTTGAGTTCTCGTGTGTCAATAGGGTGTATTTGATGAGGTTCATTGAACTGGAAACGGACCCCGTGCAAACAATATCATCCAGGGAAGGGCGGGACACAAAATAAAACAAAAAAGCTCTACAAGCTAAAATGCAGTGCCTTGCAAAGGCACTACTTGTATCTGATCCGAATTTGACATGCTGCAAGAATTTTATTGCGGTTTTATGTGATAAATCAGCATGCCTAATTGTGAAGTGGAATTGTTTTTTTAAAGATACAAAATTTTCAAGAGTTTTTAGAAAAGACAAATCTGAAAAATATAAAGTGTGATTCAGCCCCTGTGAGTCAGAAATTTGCAGAAATCAAATTTGGTTTGACACATGCATCATCCCATCAACTCAACGAGAAGCTTTAATGTCCCATAGCATGATGCAGCCAACACAATGTCTCATAGCGAGGATGTGATGTGCTTTGAAGGTTTTTGGCCTCCCATAGATTCTGCAGGTCAAAATGTTCAGTTTTGGTCTCATTTGATTAGATCACCTTCTTCTACATGTTTGCTGTGTCCTTTATATGAATGCAACTCCAATCGGGATCTCCTATGACTTTCTGCTAACAAAGCCTTTCTTCATGCCACAAGGCAGGGGTCTTCAGAAGACTTTTGGTTCCACTTAGATTGTATTTAGAGGCGTAACAGTGGATGAGACATGTGTCTCATTCTTTCCATTACACCATTATGCGCTAAGCCGTGTTGGTCTAATCTTTTTAAAATACATAATGCAGTAATGAAGTTTGCTTTAAACGTGCTGAAAAGGATCAAGAATGCTTTTGCAATGCATCCTAAAACAGTGCGGAAAAATCAACCCACATATTCACAACCGTCCACCCCCCTTTAAGATTTGAGTCCTTCAGGAGATAATATTCACATGTTTTGAAAACTACATAGCTGAGGCTCGAAATCTCTCTAATTCCACAAACATCTTTTGTTATCTGATTCATAACCACCATCCGGACTATGCAAGGGCTCATATTTCAAACATGACTTTTAAGAACTCTCTCACACACACACACAAACACACACACCCTCCTCTCCTGCTGCTGTCAGACCAACTCAATGTCTTCTTTCATCCCTCCACCTGCAGGCACCCTCTTTGTCCGCTTCATCTTCTAAAAATGAGAGCCTGTTTACAGGACCCTACCTGTGGTGAGGCCCTTCTTTCATACCTGAGAGTCCTGCTGTTTTAAAAAGCCAGTTGTCTCCGCAGGTTTATGCTGAATCAGGCGGATGGAGCGGTGATTAGGGGTTAAGTCTAACCCTAACACGCCACAAAGCTCTTTCATCTTCTTCCATACTGTGCAATTTGGGAGCCGACAGACACGTGAGGGAAGTATCGTAAAAACGCAGCAACAGCTCTGTTGGTGAAGTTTACGCACCGCTTGTTAGTGGACCACCGTGCAGATCACGACTTAATGGAACCTAACACTGTCAACTTTTTGTTTTTTTTTAATCACCATCTAAAAGTGATCATGTGCTAAGTAATGCGCGTAAACCCCGACCACAGCACCCCAGGCGGCGGCCCGGCTCTCTCACCAGATCGCTATGCGCTCCTTCGGGTACTCCAGCTTCTCGATGCAGCCCAGGTAGTGCGGCAGGCTGTGCGCTGCGTTCCGAGCCAGGATAGCGATCATAACCTTCGGCGGCAGCACCGGGGACTCGGGCTTCACCTGCTCCTGCACCAGCGTCACCAGTTCGGGCACGACGCCGGCCACCAGAGCGGCCAGCACGGCCCACAGCTCAGCGACTCCGACTGCCCGCATCTTTACTCCCGGGTTCAGCCGTGAGTGTTCCGACCTGAAAGCCGGAGTCCTTCAGACTGGGAGAGGGAGGGAGAAGAGTGAGAGAGCCATGGATAGGTGGGACAGAGAGGCAGGGTGGGCGTGGAGGTCTCTACCTCCGTTACCCCTCCTACAGACAGTGGCGGTTCTTGTGTGAATACCGCCCTGGGAAAGCCCCCGTTGTACAGTAGGCCCATATGGCACTGGTACGTCCCACAGACCTGGTCTCGGTGTTGAGGCTAAACATGGACCTCATTCAGAAGTTACTCAAAGTTAACCAAAATGGTTCATACCATGGGAAATTCTGATTTAAAAGGGTTTTCAACTTGCCAAGAGATTTGTCAAATGTCTCCCAAAATAAAACAAGGTAAATTAAGTGTTATTGTGGCATGAAAAGGTTTTGTTGGCATTTTATTAAAGAAAATCACATGTTGAAAAGGATTTATGCCCTTCTCAATAAGCAATGGAAAAATCTTTATAAGCATTTCAATTATTTAGTCTTTCTTATAATAGCTAATTAGTTTTTTGCATGTTTCCACTGGCATTTTGATGATTCATCTAGGGCCACAAGATCCAATTCTTAGAGGGTGGGAGGCCTCGTTCCCATTACCCTAATGTTTACCTCCATCCCAAGAGTCCATATCAGATTCCAGTCAGAAGAAACAAGTTTGTTAAATTAAATACCACTTAAATCTAAATCTGTCAGGGGTATGAATAATATGGGGGCTCAGAAACAGACTTGCTCTTAGAGGATGTTTTAAACCCCTTCTTTGTTCATGGCTGCACTTTTAGGCAGCCTACTTCCTTAAATAAGAGGCAAGCCCTCACATGAATATCTGTGGATACTTCACTGTCATCATAACATAGGACCTATGGTAGCATTTGCTTTTTCTTCTTCAAACAATCTTTTAATCCAAATCTCCCAAACAGTTTAAACAGTCCGGGGCTATAGAAAATAATTTTATCAAAACCCTTGCCAGTACAATCCTGGTACATCCTGCAGAATCTCAGTGTGTCTTCATGTTTGTTTGTTTGTTTTGAAGAAGTAGCTTCTTTGTTGCTCTTCTTGAAACCAGGCCATGCTTTTGAAATTCTCTCCCTCTTTCCAGAGACACTCACCTCTGCTTGCTACCATTCCCGAGCAGGCTCTGCACTGGTGGCTTCTCAGTGTCCCAGATTAATGGTCTATAGAGGACAGTTTTAGAAGTGTTGGACTTTCTTGGATGCTTTGAACCTTTCTTCATAGCAGATAAACTATTTTAAGTTCTTGATGACTCATAAATAGTTTGTTTAGGTTCAAGCCTACTCACAGTTCTATCCTCACCTGTAATGATGACAACATTTGTTACGGTGGAGGTTGACATAGGAATCACTTCATTTTGAAACAACAAATCTACACTTGCATTTTATTCAGAATCACCTCTGGATATCATCTGTTCTTGTTGACACTTTCCCCTCAGCTAACCATTAGATCTTATAAATTATGCATTTTTTGCTGGACTTAAACACAGTGAAAATTAGGATTTTGTGGTTAGAGTTATTTTTATTTGCATTTCATCTGACTAGCAACTTATCCGGTGCAAATTCCCACCATAAAAACTAAAATCATGGAAAAACAAGAACCTGAAGACTCCTCCTTCAAATAGTGTGGGGCCTGTTCAGGATATTTTCCTGATTAGCTTTTTTTGGTACTAAAACACATAATCTGCACACATGAACAATGACATAAAATGCGTCTTCGTCATATTAGGCATTTATGGATTTATTTCTCGTTTTTTTGTCTGTAAAACATTTTTTTTCCCTGTTCACATTGATTCTCTTGTCTCTCATCCTGAGTATTTCTTTCCATCTCCACACCCTGACTTTGCTCAGCATTTTGAATGTTGCAGAAGTGGAGAGAATGAAGTCATCACTGTGACAGGCTGTTACACTTTTTGATTTCCCCCTCCTCCCTTTATTTACTTGTAATTCCTCACGGCAATAGACAGGCAGAGAATTTCAAGCCACAGCTCATTTCTTCGTGTTTGCTTTCAGATCCAAACTTTCATATAAGCTTACAAGGTTATATCAGAATTGGCGCAATAAATAAACTGAATTGAAAAACTGAATTTTGGGTTTTGATAAGCTGTAAGCCATAATCATCAAAACTTGCATAAATAAACATTTAAAACATACCACTCTGTAATGAAAATATAATGAGTATGTATAAGTTTCATTTTTGAAATTCAATTGCTGAATTATAATCAACTCTTCCCCCAACTTTTGGAGCAACAACAAGTTTAGGAGTTTTCATGCTTGATAGATTCATAGATGAACAAAGAAAATGATGGATTCTTCTGAAATATCTCTCATACAAGGATCAGACAGAAACTTTAGATACAAAGCAGACACAAGCTGAAATAAACTGAGAGGCAATCAAAAAGCTTCAAAAGACACTGATCAAAATCTGTGATAGTGAAGGTTTTGTGTTTGTATTTTAGCTGGGAGCAAAAGATATAGCTACAAATATAGCCAATAAGCTGTAAAATACGTACAGTAGTTGTTTTTTAGCAGCAAATCAGAAATACTTTGATTTAAAAAAAAGATTACATATTTTATATATATATATATATATATATATATATATATATATATATATAGGCCATAGCCTTTTATATTATATTTGTTAGGATCCTTAAATGTTTGTGTTTTGAGTTTCAGTTATGTAATTTCCTCATTCATACCTTATCATATCACAATAGTGTTAGGATTGTTAGGTGTTTGTGATTTGAGTTTCCTTCAACTTAGGTCCTGTCTACATGGAGATGACACCGTGTAGAAGCAGATATATTTCATCGAATAGGTGTTTCATCCACAAGGAGCCGGCGTTTCAGGACAACGTAAACAATCATGCTTAAAACCGGGTCCCACAGTGGAGAAATCTCACAACGCCGGCTTATTTGTCTCCGTAATTACTAGCTCACTAGCATTTTTTCTGAGTGGATAACATTGCAGCCCCATTCCTATATTTAACGCACATGCGAAGCTCTATGATAAAGTAAACAAACATGACACCGTACGGTGTTGCAGTCCTAATAAAGCAAATACTGATGGATCCTAGCATATGATTCAATGTCAATGGATCCAGAGAACCACAGACACCATATACTTTAGAATAAAGCTCTCATTTGAAGGTATATTTGTCACGTTTGCCACTAGGTTGACTGCATGGTCAGTGTTCTTTTCTGTGGTTCTTTGGCAGTGTCACAGTGCAACCCTTGGGTCCAGTATATGTACTGGACCATCTTAAGCGGGTTTGTGTGAAAACGTGTGGACAGAGGTTTTCATTATTGTGGTGCCGTTTTTACAGACTGTTTTTGATACTATACCTGTTTTCTCTCCGTGTAGAACAGGCCTCAGTGTATCTATGTTTTTTCCTTCTGCGAAGTTTTCTCCTCCTTCCCTGTTTTACCCTCAGGTGTTTGTACTTTGAGTTTCTCTTGTTTTTGGGTCATTCCTCATTTATTCACTTAGGTCTTATCTCAATAACTCCATACGGTAGTCTACTTATCTATGTTAGGTTCTGTAGATGCTTCTACTCTTATTTTATTGTTTTAATGTTTTATTAGTTATTTATTTATCTCATTTTTTCTTCTGTTAGCTTTGCTTTACTTTATTTTTCTCATTAGGGTTATTGTTCTCTGATTTGTTTTTCTTTTACCCAGTGGTTATACTTGTGTTTTCCTTCCGTTCTGTTTTCCTCCCCTCCCACCTGTTATATCCATTAGTGCTTTTACCTTGATTTTGTCTTGTTTCTTCATCCTTATTAATTTACTTATATTTCATCATTCTTAGTAATTCCTCTGTGTTAGTCTTGCCTAATGCATTTAAGATTATTTTCTGTCTAGTTTGATCTGTTATGCTTATTTCTTTGTTTTTCCCCTCTGTTTGTTTCCTCCATGCCATTCTGCTTCACTGCCCAGCTGCGACTGGTCTCTAATCTCCCTACTCACTCTCGCACCTGCATCTGCTTTCCACTAATTAGTCCTCAGGTTCCTCTCAGTCGTTCCTCACTCCCTCCTCAGTATTAAAGCAGTCCTCTCTTTGTTATACCCCACTGGATTCTCTGCATCTATTTTCCCCTCATTGTTATTCTCCATGTCTTCCTGGTACTCCCATGTAAGTTTTCCTGTATATTTTTGCTCATTAAACTTTTTACTTTTTCATCAAAACTCGCTGTATTTGGGTCCTCCTTAATTGCAAAACATGACAATATTAATTATCGTTAGCCTTTATAATCACCTGTTTGAGGTAACATGCTAACGACTGTAAGACTGTTGAATATTCAAAGTGTCTCCTTTTGCAACAACTATCACAAAATCCCCAAAACAGCCTCCGTTTACAGATAAAGTTGTGTTAAGTCATTATTAGGTTCATGTAGGGTAACACCTGGCCAGCTTTTAAAAGGTTCCTGCCTCGCTCCAGAAACACTCAAACCTTACTGCTATCACAAGGAAGCTCTCCATTTTGGAGTAGATAGTTGGTTTTAATATTACTTGGAGTTCTAAAAAGTTAAAAGATTTGTTTCCCTTCTAGTATTTTCAAAACTTTAATTATACTCCTAAAGAGAAGGCAGGGGAGATTTATTTATGTGTCAGCAAGCTAATTGAACATGCCTTAAAAATGTAAAAATTTGAGACATGAGAAACATGTTTTTAAAAAGTGGAAATGATAGTCATGATAAAGTCAAACTAAACAAATAACAGAACATCACGTCACAACAGAACAGAAACATTCAAAACATTTCACTAAAAAATCAGAAATTCACTTTTCCACCTGAGGGTGGAGTCTTCTGTCCCCACACTTGGATCGCCTGCTCCAAAACTTGGCATCAACGCTCTACGTATTGCTATAATATTATTCTGTGCCCTCTTATATGATTACAACAGGCCTCCAGCAACCTCTTTTAATTAAAGGAGACTAACAACAGGCTCAGACAGACGGGTAAAGCCAGCTTACTTTAGCTGCTGTCCTGACTTCATTGTGTTTATTTAGGTTGGGCTCTCTGCCACACCGTAATGTTTTCCCTTCCCTGGGATAATGACAGCATTTTGCCATGCCTTTGGATGCACTTAGTCTGGGTAATCTCTCAGCTCCCTCTAGTGCCTCCCCTAAGATATTAGCGGTCTAATGCATACACATACATACAGTCCTAATCATACATCACTTCCACCAAGAGTATGCATTCTAACAGCTCTGAGCTATAAATCTTTGAAAGATGCTTTTTTTTTATTCCTTCACATAGCTGTATTAAACACAGGACATCTGGATGAGTAATTCTGACTGGTGGAAGTGGTCCATGCTATGACTTGCTCCAACGCATGTTAACAGAGTGAACCTCTTGGTTGAAACTCATGGTCAAAGCGAACTGAGGATGTTTTAGTTTTTCATTAAGAAGTAAATTAATCTAAATAAAACCCCCAAAGAAATTTCTTCCTTTTTTTCAACTGTTAGTAATTTTTAGTATGCGTTCTGCATGAAAACAGCCTCACCCTTCTGGCCCAGCTTCAGCCTTCAGCAGCGAGGCTGGGTTTTCATTTTTCAGATGGCTCAAACTCCCTGTTCTGTCATAGCGGAACATCTGCTTTGTAATTTTGGTTGTGTTCTTGACATGCAGCCATTTGTCTTTCTGAGAGCTGATCTGTGGCTGACAGATACAGCAGAGCTTTCTCATTTGTTTTAGTCATTTTTGGATAAATGTATGTTTCAAGAGGTGCCAAGTTTTTTTGTTTGGTAAACTGTGGTTTCAGAGAAGGCAGTGCTTAAATAACTAAGTTCTTTCTCCATTGTGGCTTTTAATAGCAGGGTAGATACTATAGGAATAAGGTCAGCAAATACAAAATTGTGTCACTGGGAAAAAACCAATGGAGAAAAATGTACCCCTGCTTTTGTAAAAGTACCTAAAAAATGAAGATACTTTAGATGAATATAATTCTTTAAAAGATTTATTTAAGCCTTTTCTTAACTACCTGTGGCAGAAACAACAACTTCAATACATTTGATCAGGATTTTAGGTGATAGACAGAAAGTAGCGTATCCTTCTGAGGAGGAAGGAAACTTTATAAATAAAATGTTTTCTTGCTGCACATATGTATTCAGCCCCCGTTACTCTACAGCAAAATAAAACTCCAGTGCAACTAATTGCCTTCAGAAGACATTCATTGGTAAAAAGGGTACACCTGTGTACAATTAAATTTCTGTGTAAATCCAGCTGTTTTGTGATGGTCTCAGTAGAGAACATTGGTGATGTTGGAAAAGTTTAAAGCTGTGTTAGGTTATAAAATAACATCCTACACTTTGAAAATCTCAGAGCCCTGTTGAATCCATAATCCAAAAATGGAAAGAGTATTGCACGAACTGCAAACCTATCAAGACATGGTCATTCACCTAAGGTTACAGGCACCGCATGTCAAGATTTCTATGTTAAGAGAATATTAAGAGAAGGGCCAAAATGCAGATAAGAAATGAATTTATACTGTACTGTAATGTGCAATAAGCACAGTAAAAGATTCAATGAAAAAAGCAATACAAAACTGGAACAAGGCAAACAAGACATGGAGCATGGGCAGTGATATGTAGTATAGCTGTGGCAGAAGGAGATTACGGAAACTGAGGGGAAGAGACTCTTTAAAACAGAGAGAACTGAACTAAGACTCAAAACACACTAGAAACCAAGGGAGAAAGACGAACCCAGATCTAAGAGAATTAAATCCAAATGTGCAAACTGAACACAAGACTGATAAACTAAACACAAAGGAATGAACCCACATGACAATACTTTACTAAAAATAATGAATAAAGAGAAATGAACTGAATATGCCAAGACCTGTGGAACATAACTGAACAACGAGGATATTAGCAAAACACAGACACAAATTAAGACCAAAACCCGAACACCCAAGGATCATAGCACTGCAAAAGAGCCCAACTATGAAGCTGCCAAGAGTTCCACTCGTAACTCTGGAGGGGCTGCAGAGACCCGCTGCTCATGTGAAAGAATCTGCAGACAGGACAACAGTTAGTCGTACAATCAACATATTTGGTTAATATGGAAGTGTGTCATGAAGGAAACCAATTCTTGAAGAAAGCCTTCATAAGTTCTGGAGTTTGCCACAAGCCATGTAAGGGAGACAGCAAACATGTGGAAGAACGTTATCTCAGATAATGCTAAAATGTAACTTTTTGGCATGCATGCATGCATGCAAAAAAATAAATACAAAGTGTGACAACAAAAGACTGCTGCTGCAAACCCCCCTGAATATCCAACTCCACAGTGAAGCATGGTGGTGATAGTATCATACTGTGTGCATTTCTCCAGAAGGACAAGAGAGCAGTTCAAAGTCGAGGGAAAAACAAATGGAGTTTTAAGTACAGGCAGTTGTGGAAGAAAACCTGTTAGAGGCTTAAAACAACTTGAGCTAGAATGGAGGTTCACCTTCCAGCAGAACAACAGCTTTAAACATACAGCCAGAGCTACAATGGACAATGGAGTGGCCTAGTCAAAGCCTACATCTTAGATCTGAGAATTTTCACATTTGTGTTAACATAAGCTGCTCATAAAATCTTACTAAGCTTGTGCAAAAGACAAACAAAGAATTTAGTTTCTAAATGTGCAAAGTTGGTAGAGACATACTCCAGAAGGCTTACTATTGTAAATGCTTTGAAAGATAATCCTACCTAGTACTGACTCGGGAAGACTGAATACAAATGCACGTCACACTTTTCACTTTTATTTATCAATAAACATGCAAACCATAAAACATTTTCCTTTTACTTTACATTTATGGCTACCTGCCTTGTTAGGGTGATGCCCACCTGTATTAGATCCTATAAGCAATCCTCCAAGGGGTTTCTATGTATCGATAGGAGGAGCCACAGCCAGCAGGTGGTGCTCTTGTCATTGAAGATTCCCCTGATGTGCACATTCTTACTCAAACACAGACAATTATTCTTCAAATGAACCAGATTTACCCATGTTTCATGTAAGACAGCTCCTGCTCCAAAGTCCTGACACAGAGTCCCCTCAGTATTCCAACTTTAGACGCTGACTGCTTCCTCAGCTCACGTGAATTTGGCAGACTGCTGAGAAACAAAAGTGCACGTCACTCAGGCTGTCAGGCTTTTTACTGCCAATATTTTCAGTCGTGTTGTTCCCTTAGTGGAGCAGTGCAGGAGATTCCAGTGCATATCACCCCTCACAATGGCATGTTGACAATAAGTAGATGCATTCAGATGGTTGCATAATTGTTAATGGAAATGGGTATTCTCAACAATTAGCTTCCTGCAGTTTATGTAGGTCACTTGTTGTGGGTGAGCAACGTAAATCTAAATGAATGCATTCCCACCTTGGGCTCCCTCTCTGAAGAGCTGCTCTGTCAATTTAATCCAGAATATAGATCTGCTGCATAGAGAGATTTTTTTTTTAATGAGAGGAGGGAGAAAGAGCAGAGCAGTACTGACGTAAGGGAATAATGATGGCTGTAAATAGATGGAAGGTAATACTTCACAAGGAAAAAAGGGTGAAAATGAAACTGGTTGTGCAGTTAGATGGGTTTAGAGCCAGTATAGGTATTCCAAAATGTGTATTTGGGAGCCAAGAACTGCTACTGAGAGCTGAGACACTGAGCAAAAGGCCTGCAGGGCATCCAGGCAGGAAGCCAGCCAGTGCCTCTCACGGTTGACTCATAATGTTTACGTGGGCAAAGTCTGCCTGTACACACACATACACACATATGGACGGCAATCCTAATTTGGAAAGGACAATATCTATGGGTTTTTTTTTCCATGCACAATAAAAGAAGATTTTGAAAGGTTTTACAGCAAAAGTTTAGTTAAATCTGCTTGAGTGACTCACACAGCTGGGCCTTTTACGTTGATCATACATCTGGACGAAACTCATTATTCCAAATGGGGTTTGTCGCTCTTTTTTTAAAAGAAGAAAACAAAGAAGAGCAAAACACCAGTTAAAAGCAAACTAAAGTAAAAGTTCAGTCAGTCAAGTTAAAGCTTGTAGCCATTCAGTGATTGGTGTATTTGCCAAAGCAAACTCACTATTTATAACACGTCTCTTCATAATGAGAAGTCACATGCACAGATCTGCTGGAGGCTAGAACTACTGTTCTGGCTGTTCAACTACATCACAGTCTTCCCACTGGCTTGTTCTGTCGGTCATTGTTTTGTTTAATTAGGAAAGATTGAAAGACTGAAATCTCTGTCCTGAATATTGGTTTAAAATATTTTTGTAACGTATTATCACAATGTCTCTGGATCATCACGTAATTGTGTGTTTAAATATTATAACCTGAAACTAGTTGTGAATACGATGTGCTCGTGTATTTAGGTCATAGGTACAGGAATGTATACATTTTTTTATTGCAGTGAACAGGAACTACAATTCCAACAATTCTGCTGCCCACAGGATGCCCCCTGGATCCAGTGCAGGTGGTGGAAGACAGAAGGACTCTGGCCAAAGTAACATCACTGATTGACAATGTCTCCCACCTGTTGTTGAGCTGGAGAGCTCCTTCATTGACAGACTGCTGCACCCTAGGTGCATGAAGAAGTGCTTTCACAAGTCCTTCCTCCCTGCTCTACAACCAGAACTGCTCCCAATAAACTTTTTTTTTTACATCCCTGCTGTAAATTGCACTGATGAACTCAATTAACATTGTTGATGCTGTTATTTACAAATGTTTTTCACAGTTTATATTCTGTTAACTTCATGTAAATAATACATTTGCTTTTTAATGCACAACCACTAATGTAGATTCTGTAAATATTTTGTTTTTAAATTATCTTAAGCAGTTGTACATTCAAATCTATGCTACTTTTTTAAACTGCACAGTTCTTTGGTTTTGTAATTTTGTCCCTAATGTAAATATTTTATTCTTAATTCTGTTTTTATACTTTTCTGTTGTTAATCTAAATGCTTCTATTACCTGTCACTTTGCTGCTGTTACAGCTGAACGCTCACTTTGTAGGACAATAAAGAACTTTTCTATTCTAATTTCTTGACCAGAAAAAACTTGTGTGAAAGCTGTTCATTGACTACAGCTCCACTTTCAAAACCATAATTTCATCTATCCATCTCATCACGAAGCTCCACAATCTGCACATCAATGCTTCTCGATGCAGCTGGATCCTTTATTCATCCACTGTTGGAATGGATATATCCAGCCATCATGCTGTTCAGGAATGAGATGAACTCTGTGTCCCAGAGACCAATATACAGTTTATGTAAATATTTGGTTTTAACGATATATACCCAACACTATTATGTGTCATGGTGAAAAGATAAGCAGTGTTATTCACTTCACCTGTCACTGGTTATAATATTATGCCTGACTGATCCTGTTTGGCTGTACAGTAGTGGATGAAGAGGGTTTGCCGTAGGGAGCTCAAACACACATCCCTGGGGAGTACCAGCGATGAGGTGCAGCAAGCAACAAATGGCATTTTCAATTTGTGCTGTCTGTGTGCTGCTTTTTATTAAAGGCCATAATTTAGATACAGTGTATAGAAGAACACTGATCCGCAGATTCTGTAGCTTGGCAAGTTTCCCAGGGGTCAAACTATCATGGTTACTGTAGATGACTTGCACCTAGACCATGATGCCCTATGGGAAGGAGCGTACACTGTCATCCTACAAGAAAATCAATATGAAACTTTATGAAGTTAAATAACATAGACTGATAACACCATAAAAACTTAAGCTTGTCAAATGTGTTCTTACGATGACGCTGCAAAACACAACAGCTATAATGATTTTTAGCAATTTTCACACAAATATTCCTAAAACTTTAGTCCTAAAACACATGGGAGCCAAGAACATGTTGTTCCTCTATGAAGGCTCACCACTCACACGTACATAACACTCACAAAGCAGGGAGGAGAGAGAGCTTTTTTATTGGTACTTGCGTCAGGGTGGAAAGAACATTTTCTTGCCCATATTCCTGTCTGAGGTTAACGGGCAACATCTGTCTCTTCCTTTCCTCTCTCCTTCCCTGCCTCATTCCCACTCTCCCGAACACCTCCTCTTACTTTCTCGCTCCAGCCTCCCTCCCAACACTTTTATATTCCTCCGTGTGGGAGATCATGACTGCCAGTGCCAGCCCACAGGGACCCTTCCACATTTCTGATTTCCTCATTGGTTGCTGATTATAACCTCAAATGCCCCTGCCAGTGAGTCATGCGAGGTAAAGAGTTTGCTTGCATCGTGTGTCGCACAGAGGCAGCAGGGAGTGTATTACAGAAACACTCAGCCAGAGATCAGTTCAGCTTCTTTAACTCACTGAAAGCATTGTGGGATCCAGTCCCACAGGGTGCATGTTAGGCTAAACATCAGAACAGATATTGATTCAGAACTTCAATGTGTTATCCAGAACCATATCATGTGACTATGAAAAAAAGCTCAGTTAATGACAGAACTATGAACAGAATTCACTTCATTACGAAAGCATCCAATCGATGAGGTGTGTTGGCCGTCTTTTGAACCCAGGTCATTCTTCACATCCCAGAGAGTGGTAAAAAAGGGGAATTATTGCTTCCAAAAACCCAAATAACAGAAATTATACAAGGTTTTAAAGATCAACAGTAATAATATTAAAGATAGATAAAATATTATTTTCGTTTAAAATAGTTTTTTCACTCACATCACATTTATTTGAAAGATAGGGGTATCAAAAATGTATCTTGTGTCTATTTCTCACTGTGAGATTCTTTGCCAACTTAACAATGTACTGTGTAAGATTGTGCCGCTGTAATAAAATAATGGATTTTACAGCTGCTTGCACATTTTTACAGAATTGGCCAACAAAACTATCAATGTGTGTATGCAGTTTTCAGTATGTTTTGCTTTCATGGATCCTGATTTTTTTTTTGTAGTCATTTAAAGTGGTCTTGATCTATAAATATGCAGGCTTTAGTTTCTTTAGACTTTAGTGCAGTAATGTCAACTTCCTGAGGCACCATGAAAATGCTTCAGAACTCAACAGAAGGATTCTTCTTGAACCAAAGAACACTACGAACAACCCCGAGCATCCTCTTTATGAGACTGTTATACAATAGTGTTCAATCAGAGGCTTATTTAAATTCATTGTAATACAGACTGCTGGATGAGATCCTTCAGCCATCAGCATCTACAACAACTCTTTGAAGAAATTTGGATAAGTTATAAAATGTAATTTCTTTAGAACAACATTTTTGAATTAAATTTAACAGTTGAACCAGTGTTATGTGGACATATAACAGCAAGTTTTGGATACCAAGAAATCTCTTCTTGTCAAAGACACAACCGGTCTCCATTTTCTTAGTTAAATCTCCAAAGAAAACATGGATTGACAAAATATATTCCAGTTCAGTCCCATTTTGTTCTCTGCCATTCCTTGATGCCCCTCTGGGGAAACCTCAAATGAGTGATTAAACAAGAGCTACATTAAGAATTTGTCAGAAATCAAAACTTTCATTTGGATTGCCAAAGGTGCCGTCTGCTCTTCTGAAGATAACATTTTTGCAAGATGTCACACCCTTGCATATAGATACAAGTTGAACCCTAATCCCATCATTTGAACAACTGAAGGCAGAGTTTGATATCAGTAACAGTTTTCTCTCTCTCGCTGTTGACAAAATATTTTAACCAAGCACAGTGCTTGGAAAAAAGTTGTGGAATCAAACTGAACAGATTATGCAGGGGGTCTTTACAGGGATGTGTGGTGAGAGTTATAAGATACCTCTATTATATTTTTCTCATCACAACAGAAGAGTACACTACATATAAAAAGGAAATGTCAGAATGAACATCAAACAGAAATACTACTATATAACTGGGAGGAAATTTGTTCAAATGTCCAGTTGGTGACAAATTTAAATTCGAGAGAATTTAATGTAAGGTAATAACTTGGCATTTTAGGACACTAGAAAGAATGAAAATAATATCACCAACCTATTCAAACATTTCTTGGAGAAAATGTGGTACAGAAATTGGAAAACTGGGTCTCATTTGGGTCAACTCCAAAACCAATTGCACACTGGAATAATGTTTTTGTGCTCTACATAAAATATTTCATCAGGATAACGTTAAGGAGCAAAATGTCTAATCCCTAAAAGACTTGAAGGGTCAGATGTGAAATTTCTGTTGCAATTACTATAAACAGCAACAATCAAATGCATTACAGTCAAGTGGGTGAAAGCAGATCTCTAACATATCGTATGTGGCTAGTCGAAGTATGGGAAATTACCTCATTGAACAAATCATGTATTCCTAATCACAAGGACATCACAGAGATGTCTATCAAAAAAATGAAGGCCCGCTTCCCCAATAATTAAATAATAAAAAGGGAAAGATCTGGATAACAGTTTGAACCGTTTTTTTATTTATTTATCTTTTCAGCCTTCTCTGTGGCTTGATCTGCTGATGTATTGTTTCTTCACAGCATTGGTTTTATTTGAAAAAAGCCATTTGTAAATAGTTTAATTGAAACCAGCCATTCAGCCATTAGCTGAAAACCAGATTTAAATATATATAGCATTATTGGGATGATGTGGAACAGTAGATTTCTATCGTGGATTTGCAGTAGCGGTGTGATGCTACCATGTCCATACAGACCAAAATCTGTCAGGACAGAGGGCCTTCTCGCTATAACAAGGGTGCACCTAATAAAGTGGTCAGCCTTTTGGCAGAACCCTGCACTCACGAAGGTGCAGTGTTGATATTTCACCAGCAGGGGGTATTACACAGCTATGCAGCTTTAAAGCAATGTTGACGGCACTGTAGGTATGAAAATATAATTATAGACACCATTCAGAGCTCCTACATTTTTATCTTTAATAGAAAAAAAAGTATTCAAAAATAATACAACAGGACGTATCCAGTAAAGATGGTTAAAAAAAAACAAGTCTGTGTTTCAGCAACAACCACAAATTCTCTCTTTGAGTTCCTCTAAGTTTTTGTTGCATCAATGTTTATGAAGGGGTATAAAAATGTGCGAATACTGACTGAATGTAGAAATAAGCTCTATGGGTACCTCTGATCAACGCACATGATAATCTGCTGGTGAAACAAATTGGATATTGTAATGTGTGTGTGGAGTTTGTCTGAGGCGAATGTTAAACTTAAAAAATCTATATATAGTTCGTGTTTGAGAGTGAGTAAAAGACAGGATCCTATGAAGGAGGAGGGATTGTGCTGAGACACGGACTCTAAATTTTGGAGCTTCATTTAGCAGACGATAATGACATACTATGATGGAAGTCGAGAACAAAAAGATTCTGGAAACAAACATTAAAAAAGGATCAATTTAACTGAATAAGTGGCTGTGTCATAAAATTTAAAAATTAAACAACAAAAAAAAACAGGTCCTTGACTTATAAAGGCAGGAGTTTAGGAGTTTCTAAACTACCAGCTCCCTCCATACGCTCTCACATTAAAATATCCCATATTTCTCCCGGTTTCATCTCCCTCTCTCACCCTTTCAGTCCATCGCAGACAAGGCGAGCCTGACTGAGGGTAGTCAAGTTATAAAGTTCAGCGAAGATCCACCTTCATCTTCTCCCCTCTTGGATTTTCTTCTACTCTGTGTTCATCAGTCCTCAACACACCCACAAAGACGCTTATCTTCAATGGCTCTCCACACCCAGGAGTTCCTTAGTCCGACTGCATGGGTTATATATTTAGGGTCAGGCCACAGAGGAGGACACGGACAGATAAGGACGTACAGGTAAAGGAAATATCTGCTTGACCCGACAGGTCCGACGACAATCTGTCCATCGTCTCTCCCTTAGCCTGAAGGGGTGAGGTGCTGAGGGTTGTGGTCTCTGACGAAGCTCGTCTTTGTCCCATTCTCTTTGTTTTGCACATAAAGTATCAATGCCGTACGCTCGGAAAGCTCCCCCACACCAAGAGTGTCCTGTCAGACCCACACCCCACCCGTAAAACACTGATTGAACTTTCTTTTTCACTTTCAGGCACACAAACACACACCCTCTCTGTTTCACACACTCAATGAGGCTGTCCGTGTGGGGGTTGACTCTGTGGGGCTGGTGTGCTATGTCCCGTCCTCCTCCTCTGAACAGTAGTCTCGCCCCTAAAAACACAGCAAGACAGACAAAACAGAAGGTGAATACCCCTGGTTTAATGACTCTGAACTGTCTGGACGCAGCACCTGTTACTTCAGTCGCATTCAAATAAACATCTATCGCTGCAACAGCAGATGCTGAATGAGATAGTGAGGTGCTGACAGGTGGGTTGTTCTGCTGTTTGGTTCCTTTCATGAAGGCGAGGAGCTGACTGCTTTGCTCCTCTCTTCAAAGCATCCCTAACAGCCTGTCTCCCTTCCTAACAGAAATAGGTTTCAACGAACAGGCTGCTTGATAAACAAAGCCAGCAAAGCACCATGAAGGCTTTTACTGCATTAATTCCATTTACAGCTACTGTATTATAACTTCATTATATTATAAACCAAGGAACTGTCCCTTGTCATTTCTGTTACTTCGTTAACTAATTTGGGGTTCAGATTGCCTAATTGTGAACTGATTATACAATGTTTCATTTCAACTCTCCAAGTCAGTCCGAGTCAGCATTAACACATTTCAACCTTTGTGAGCAGACAAAAGGCCTCGGAAAAGTATTCATATGTATCAAATTACTAGCATTTTATGTGGTAAAACAACACAAAATAGTGCATGACTGTAAAGCATAAGCGAAATAAATACATGCACATACATATGTTTTGCAAATCTAAACACAAAATAGCTCAAGATCAGTCAGACTGGATGGAGAGTGTCTGAACAGCAATTCCCCAATCTAAGCTGGATTTAGGTCTGGACTTTGACTAGGCCATTCTAATATGAATATGCTTTGATCTAAAACCATTGGCTCTTTCTTTACCATAACAGTAAGTACCAAGTTTATCAAGTAGCACCATTTTGACAGTTTTGTTTTAAAAAATTTAACAGGACTACATCAAGTCTCAAAAAATTAGACTGTTACACAAAAAAAAAAAAAACAGAAGAAAGATAATACATCTGTTGCCAATTTGATTGAATAAAAAAGGGTGTCATGCATCCAACCATTTCTTACAAATCATTTTTCCAAGACTGAAGAATAAAAATAAAAATAAATGTTAGTGGAAGTTGTCTTTCTGAGTGGGAAAATCTGAGTTTTTCAACATTCAATATGGCCTCACACCTTGCATATAAAATTTTGTGAGGGCAGCAGTTAAAAAAGTTTATTTGCACATTTGACACTTCGTATCACTTGAAATCTTTCACACAAAAACAACCTGATTTAGTTAACTTGAATCAAGTAGATCAAAATGAAAAATGCAAAGAAATTAATTACTAGCTTGTATCACAAGTAGTAGATATCTTCAAGTATGGCTAAGTTGTTTTGGATGTGATTACCTTGCCAAGAATTGATACCAAAACTTCTTTTGCATACCACTTAAACCAGCCCAAGTACCACCGGTGGTACTTGGGCTGGTTTTATCGCATTTCTCTAAAAACCTCAGCCAGTAACTTGGCTCGGTTCGAAACAAACGATTGGTCCATCCGGTTATCTGTCTCACCTGGCACGCGCACTTCCGCGTTTACCTCCTTCCATTGCCACATCACTCCCAAGATCCTAGACTTAAACCCAATAAAAATGTGTAGTTTGAGCTGAAGAAATAAAGAGCATAAGAGAGAACCCAGGACCCCAAAATGCAAGAGACCTGTATCCCGTATTGGATTAGTATACATGGATTATGAAGTTGATTAAAAGGGGGGTAATAGCAGAACAAGCAACATCAACAGCCATTTTATTATTTTTAACCAATTTGTAAGATGTTTTTTCTGTTAAAAAAGGAATGGAAATGGTTAGACTACTGTAGTAACAGACAAATAATTTCAATGCTTTGTACAGATTTTTTCTAGGTGTAAAAACAAATGTGGCTGGCACTGTATTTTCTATTAGCACTGCACAATAAATTAAAACCACAGTTGACATCGCAAATATTAATGTGTGAAAATCACAATTACAATATTTGGTGGGCTATAATGATTCGAGTGCCATTCATTCACTCTTTGTATGTCAATAATATATTTGATATGGTGGATGGATTTCACTGCTCCTGATGCCTACACCTGACATAGCCAGTGTGCTGAAGCTCACAAAGAGACGCGTGAAGACAACCTAAGGTGAGTGAGGAAAGTAGTGGTCCTACTCCTGCAGCCCTACTTTCTATTGCTAATGATGACGTAAGATTAATATGACAAATGGACTGAGTGGGGTATCATATGCAACTTTTTGTCCTCCCAGAACTCAGGAAATATTCCGCTCACAAAATATATGATGTAGACAACAACATGTTGTGGTAGGACTGTTTGCCCACATCAGAGGTTGGGTTTTGGCAAAATATGGGGATATTATACCCCTATACAGAAGACAGATTGGAGAGGTGCAGCTCACATTTTGTGCAGGCAAGACTCACTTTGGGTGGTGACTCATATTGTTTTAAAACTCCATATTCGCTGGGGGAATAACTATTTAAGTAAGGACTTTAAACTTGGTTAAACTTTTTCATTTATGCAAGAAAGTAAAGTAAAAAGAGAAATGCAATAATGCATAATAAGGTATCCTTCAAGAGCTCTGTGAAGCTGAGGAGAACTGCTGAGTCAATCAATTAGTTTTTGTACGGTAAGAGCAGCTTTCGCATACAATGACTTTGTTTAATCTAGTTATACCAAAATAATTTATTTTTGCTAGATGTCAAAATAATGAGAGAATCACTAATATTACTACACCTCTATACAATTTGGAAAAACACATGATGTCAAGGCTTTGTAAGCCTCTGATAGGTTAATTCACAACAAATGAGTTAAATAGAGGTACACCTGTGGATGTATATTAAGGAAACAACCGAAACACTTGGCTTCCTTGTGTGACATCACGGAAAAATCATGAATCAGCCACGTACATCTGCAAAAACAGTTACATAGAAGTAGAAAGTACATGAAAATCTCCAGCCATCATATTTAATGAAGGGGAGATACTGCTAAAGATGGTAAGAGATTGTCACTATTAACAGTGAAAAGAGGCTGAAAGGCCAATCTGTGAGGAAGAAGACAGTACTCCAAATGTAACAAAAAATACAGATTACAGTTGGCAGTTGCGCTAAGGAACAAAGACCATAATTGTAGGAGACATGTCCTTCGGTCTGATGAAACTAAAATGGAAAGGTTTTGACACAATGATCATTTTTACATTTGGAGATTAAAAGGTGAAAGCTCGCATACAAGAGAACACCATCTCTACTTGGAAGTACGGTGGTGGCAGTATCATGTTGTGGGGTTGGTTTACTGCAGGAGAGCTTGATGCACAAATAGATGGCCTCACAAGGAAAGAAAATTAAAAGGAGATACTGGAGCAATATTTCAATACATCACACTGGAAGTTGAAGCTTGGGTATTAATGGGTCGTCCAAATGTACAATGACTCTCAGCAACTGATAATTAAATACAAAGTGGCTTTAGGACAATCAAGTTTACGTGCAGTAGTGGCCATCACAAAACCATGATATATCTTAGCTGCACAGAAAAGGTGTGTGTGTGTGTGAACAAGGCTGCCTGCAGGCCTGACCCAGTTACAGCAGTTCTGTCAGGAGGAACGGGCCAAAATTTCAGCAAACCATTGTGAGAAGGGTAGCGAAAATATTTGATTTACACAGTTTAAAGGTAATTGGATGAAATACTAACTAAATCTATGTATTTTTCAATATATAAAAAAGTCATTAAAAATTGTATAAAAATTTTTCTCCCATTATTTTGGCATTTAGCAAAGAACATGAAATGGGCTGCACAGTGGCGCAGTTGGTAGCACTGTTGCCTTGCAACAGGCCTGGGTTCGAATCCCGGCCTGGGGACTTTCTGCATGGAGTTTGCATGTTCTCCCTGTGCATGCGTGGGTTCTCTCCGGGTACTCCGGCTTCCTCCTACAGTCCAAAAACATGACTGTTAGGTGAATCGGTTTCTCTAAATTGCCCTTAGGTATGAGAGTGTGTGTGCGTGCATGGTTGTTTCTCCTGTGTGTCTCTGTGTTGCCTTGCGATGGACTGGCGACCTGTCCAGGGTGTACCCCCCTCTCTTGCCCCGTGACAGCTGGAGATAGGCTCCAGCATCCCCAACTCCCCCCTCCCCCCCGCAACCCTGCATTGGAATGACGGGTACAGAAATGGGTGAAATAAAAAAGTTGTCTCCTTTGAACGTTGTATGTAATTATCTGGTTTCAACTGTAAAGAACAATAAATGTGGGAATTCAGAGATGTGTGCACAACCTTTACAGTTTGACAATATGATATTTATCTCTCCGGAAATTATGCAAATCTCTTTCAATTTAACTGCAAGTACAAAAATAATTCAAAGCAAAGAGTAAAAATAAAAATGAATCATGACTTGTGTCACTGTGTCATTCAAGCAGCAGGCAAAAAGGCACAAGTGTTCATTAATTGCAGTCATCACCTGTTCCTTCCTCTTGAGCTCGTACCCAGAATGACAACGTGGACTAATAAATGTCTTTGTCTCTTTATATATATTTTTTTTTTTAAATTTCGAGACCCAGCTGTGACTATTTATTGCTCTTAAAACTATTTTCTATTTCCACCAACCCAACCCACCACCACTAATGAATACATTAACACAGGCCTCACCTTTTCAATCTTCTCATCCAGCATCCTGAAAAATTCCTGCTGGCTCTCTGATGTGTGAATGCTGAGGGAGACGGAGTGGGAGGGAGAGAGGGAGGGAGGGAGAGGAAGTCGGAGAAGAGGAGGAGGAGGAGAAGGGAGGCAACAAATACATCATGAGAATTTTCCATTACACACCTCCCCACCCCACCTCCCACAGAGAACAAACACAAATGGACACTCTCTCTGCAGTGTGAGAAATTGTCTGTTTAGAAATATACAGTGGATTTTAAATAATAATTCAATAATAATAAAAAAAATATTAAAGCAGTCCTTGAAAGGACAAACCATGTGCAACACACAGCTGCCATCATTCACACGGAGCCAGAGGTGGACCGTGAAGCTGCTTTACAAAAGCCAGACACTTCAGATTATTTACTTACAGGAGTCACACTGTGAAGGAGGTGACAGTTTAATAAAGGTTCAGTTCAGCCCAGTAATAGACCAATGAATGTGTAGATCTTCTGTCAACAACTTCAGCCACTCTTACATCTTAAAACTGGCTAAAGATGTAAACTATTCCTGACATCTCAACCTGAACCGTTCTCGTAGAGAGAGAGAAATATTCTTCTTTCGAAGTCTGCTATTGTCTTAATCTCTTAAACTACAATACTGACACTAAAAACATTATTTAACATCAAAATAACTTAAGCTATTATACTTACATTTAAGTAAAATATCAGAATATAGTGACATTGCCGCATTTGAAGGGATTCCCAACCAATGTATCATTATTTATAATAAAAGCTTCTCACTTCTAATGTGAAAAGGGGCTAGACGGAAGACTGAATGATATATGTAACAATGCATGCATGTCTGTAGGTTAGCATGAATAACAACCATGAATAACAATTTTAAGAAATCTGTTTTTATTATTATTATTATTTACTGTTTATTTGTTTTCATCGTTGTAAAAACTTTCATTTAAACCCCCCAGATTACTTGATATATGTAATATCATGTTACTTCATGTGAGTGCACTATCCCTTTAGCAGAGTTGTTTGAGAGCTGCTTACACTGTGCAGGCCTCACAGAGGAATAATAAATAAAATGACGGATACTTAAACCATCATGTTGGCACTACATGGTAGGACAAGTTCTTCCTGAGATGATTCATGCAGTTTTTTTTCCTTTAATCCATCACTCTGTATGATCTAATATGTAAACATATCCAGTTTACTTAAAGTATCTCTGAAGCAGCTCTAGGGGCTGCCGCCATTCACCTACTTAGATTTGAGGTTGGTTGCAGCCGCCTCTTTCTGCTGTTTGCCCCTGTACTCCACATTACTCTTCTCCTGAAAACAAAAACACACATGCCATTAGTTTTCATAATCAGCGGACAGAACAGGTTCCAAATAAACAACTCGTATCAGCGGCGCAGCCTCGCTGCTGACAAATCAAAACCTGAATGATTGTACTATGGCCTCACCCAGCAGCTGCGGGACATGGGTCACACACATGATGTAGGAACGTCTAATAAACCAGTTTATCAGCTCTGATCAAGGTCAGCTTTAGTCAATGTTTCAGCATGTGTGCCATGTTCAATCTCAGTGTTGAGAACCCAAAAAAGCATGGGATAAACAACTTTTTCCTTTTTAATTATGAAGTTGTGCCTACTGTACTAACAAAATACCCATTATAATAACAAAAAATCTTTAGTACTTTTGTCACATTTTGCCACATTACAGCCAGAAACCTCAGTGTACAATATTGGGATTTTATGAGACAGACCAACATAAAGCTGTGCACCATTTTTTCAGTAGAATGATAATCATGCATAGATTTAAAAAAAAAAAAAAAACTGGAAGACATGAGTGATCCCAATGCATGTGTTCCCAGAATGGGAACTGGTGTTTAAGTCCGGTCCAGCTCTACCATCCCTAAACTTTCAGATGCATCCCTGGTTTTAGACACCAGAATTGAATGAATGACTCATTACCAGGCCTCTGCAGAGCTAAAAGATGCTGATGAGCCACTTGATTCAGGTGTGTTGGAGCAGGGAGGCATCTAAAAGTTGCAGGATTGTAGATCTTGAGGACTGGACTTGGGCACCCATGATCTAAACCCTTCCATTGCAGCGTTGGCAGTATGTTTTGGGTTGTTATCCCAATGTAAGGTAAACCTCTATCCCAATTTGAATCTTTTTCAGCCTCTAACAAGCAGTCTGTATTTAGCTCCATCCATATTCCCATGACGCTACCACCACGTTTCACCATATGAATGGTGTGTTTGGGCATGATGTGCATTACTGCATTCAATTTTCTACAATTAGCTTTCTTCTTAGAAGTCTCCAATAAAAGCCAGATTCGTGTAGCACACAGGTAATAGTTGTCCTACTACCAAATTCTCCAAACCTAGCTGTGGATCTCTGCAGCTCCTCCAGAGTTACAAGGAGCCTCTAGACCACCTAATGTGCTTTTTTAGGCCTGTTAATGTAATTTAAGATCTCAAAAATAAATCAAGAAAGAAAGACAATGGCCTTTTGAAGGTTGTAAAAACATGTTTAAAGCAAGTCTTGAAAAGATTTGACTTTTGATATAAATCAATGAATAAACATCTCAGAGTGTTATCTGTATAAACTCTTGATCAGAGCGTAGTGTTGTTGAAGAAGCATATACAGAGTATAAGGCTTGTCTTGTAACCTTGCATTTTTACAAAGCTGTATTTTAGCTGTGTGATCCTGCTGTTTTACAATCAGGATTTATTATGCCCCTCATTGTTTTAACACTTGCCAGGACGCCAGGATGTCCATTAACAGTGGGGGGGGGGAGACCCAACAAACCGTTCTCATATTCTCTCAACATCATAATGTTCAAGCCTTTTCTGACCTGAGGAGGAAGTAGATTTATTCAGAGCAATAATGTGCCTCAGCTTATTAATTATTTACACTGTCAGGTAAGACATAGTGGCTGTAAAATCATTTATGAGGTTTTAGAGCAAAGTGACTTCATGAAACTTCCCTGATGTGTTTAAAACCTTAAGATTTCTGCAACGGCGGAGTGGAAACCAACCATGCGCTCAGCCTTCACATTCCACACCCGCCAGACTGTAGTCTCCACCTGTTAGTGAGGAACCTTTCTGTTTGCCTCCGTGTTGTTGTTTTTTTGTGTGTGTGATTGTGTGAAAAGACAGTAAGTGTGTGCTGCACACAGACAGAGAGAGAGAGCTGCCTTTGGACACAAACACAGGCCTGTTGGCTAGAGCTGATGAGCTGTCAGAAGAAGGTTTGAGTGTGTGCAGATGACAGGCTGTCAGTGGACTGGCTGCTGTGTGTGTGTGTGTGTGTGTGTGTGTGTGTGTGTGTGTTCTTGTATTGCTATCCTATTTAGGACCTTTTCTGGCATATTCGCTAACCTTCTGAAGACCGATGGACCTTATAGGGACCAAAGCCTGGTCCTAATATGGTGGACCCCCTTTTTAGGGTTAGGGGTTAGGTTTAGAGGTATGGTTTGAATTATGTTTTGGTTATGGTAAAGGTAGGAATAAACTGGTAATGGTTAGGGTTAGGGTAAGGGTTTGGGTTAGGCATAAATTTAGCTATTAAAATGAATGGAAGTCAATATAAAGTCCTAATATGGGTAGCAATACGGACTTGTGTGTGTATGTATGTGTGTCCGTCTCTCACCAGGTTCTCCTGGTTGCGTGCGTTCACCTGGTTTTCATCCCCTCTCATGTACTTCACCTCCTCCACTCCCTTCATCTTGTATTCGTCTGAGAACAGAAGAGTTGGCATGATTAAAGGAGGGGGAATTAACAATTACATGTATTTATGAAGAGTTACCCAGAGATGAAACGATGAGCAAATTCCTTTCACTTGCTTGTAGATACAGATTTTGTGGGAAAGGCTAAAAAAGGTTTTCTGCACTGCCACAGCAATATATCATCAGGCCTGGTCATTAATCTATTGATCTTTAGCCACATGGGGTCGATAGTAATCTGATAACAGAACTTCATGCGACATTTCATAATGTGCACGGCAGCCGAGGCGCTAGTACATTTACATGAGACATTACCATTTAAGCATTAGAAATATAAAAGCAGCAACATAGAAACAGCAAAAGGAAATGCCAGAGAAGACAAGAGAGAAAAGGAAAGAGAGCAATGATAAGAAGGGGGAAGATGGAGAGGATTAAAGACCAGATGAACAGCTTCGTAACTACATGGACAGCTTAGACAGCTAAGACAGTTAGGAGGAGCCCAGTAGCGACGAGAGCTTTAAGACTTCATTTAAGACGGCATGACACACACACGCACAACCGCACCGCCGTTCATTGTCCTTACTGACTACAGCAAAAATAAGGATAAGACTGATATTTTGCCTTTCTTATTGACTAGTCTTCACTTCTATTTTTGTTAAAATTGTCAAGGAATGTACAATTATTTAACTAATGCCATTCATTAAATCAGAGTAAAATGTAAATGCAATAGTAATATAGTTAAAAGACTAGATAAAACAGTGGTAAAAATTGAGTATTACATAAAAACAAAAACAGAAACATGTTAAATTAAAAAACCAAAATGGCTAGTGAGAGATTCTGTAATCTGAGCAACAATCTGAGCTATAGGGAGCATATAAACATTGGATAAATATGCCCTAAGAATTAAGCCTTAAGGAGGTTTATTGACAAATAAGACTTGAACCAGAAGTTTTTATGTAAACAAAACCAGTATGTTATATTCAACTGTCAGTTTAAATACCACTACCACTACTACGACTATTACTACTACTACTACTACTAATAATAATAATAATAAATCCATTAAGAGACATATGCCTTTAAACAATTTGGGAAAGCCCAAGTAATGATGTCATGGCTTTAAACACTTTAAACTTCTCAAAGCTTTACACTTGTGATTTTTTTTAAGGCAACACCTCAAACATACTGTTTTCTCGTGCGACAACATAGAAAAATCTAAGGAAATCAGACAAGATTTTAAAAAGAACTGTGAACATCTGCAAGTCTGGTTCATTTTAAGGCACAATATCTGAAGGTTTGACGTTCATCTGTTCAAGCAGCTATATGTAACTATGAATAACATGGGAATGTTCAACCAACATACTGCTCAGGAAGGAGATGGGTTCTGTGTCCCACACTGGCTGGAAGGCCACTCAGAGAGGAAGAAGTCATTACTTGAAAAGCAATAAAATGTAAGATTACAGTTTGCAAATGCACACAGGAACAATGACCTGGAGATGTCTGTCCTCTGGTCTGATAAGATATGGGTTTTGCCATAATTGCTATAGTAACATTTGGTTGTTGTTGTTTGGTTGTTATAAAGATTGAAAGCCCGAGAACACCATCCAACTGTGAAGTATGGAGGAGGCAGCATTATGTTTTGTGGGCGTTTTGTTGCAGGAGGGACTGGTGCATGTCACAAAATAAATGGCATCATGGGGTAAGAACATTATGTGGAAATATTGAAGCAACATCTTAAGACTTAAGCCTGTGGGTTAGTATGGCGTCACATGGGCAATATAGTTAAAGTGGCTTAAAAACAATAGAGTCAATGTTTTGATTGATCATCACAAAGCCCTGATCTCAGTCTCCATAGAAAATTTGTAGGCGGGGTTAAAAAGGTGTGTGCGAGTAAAGCAGCCTACAAACCGGAGCCAATTACACCAGTTCAGTCAGAAGGAATGAGTCATATATATATATATATATATATATATATATATAGTATGCTCCGGGTCATTATTCTTGCATTTAATGAGAAATATTTTTCGTAATCCTAACTGACCATAAATGGCCAAAGTTTAGCTTATTTATATAAGTGGAGGGAAAAAAATGGTTACAGGTCTTTTTATTAAATTCATGTAAGTATTTGATTTGCAAAAAGCTGTGCAGAAAATGCACCTTGGGAGAATGTTTTGAGAAAACTATTTGCTTGGACTTTACATTTTTAATAAATCGGGCATAAGAAACGGTACAAAATGCGGCAAAAACTTCGTTTCATAGAAACTAAAGAAAATCCTATAGCTCAGAGTTTATAATTAAAAATTAATGAGAAAAAAATTGCATTGCATATTTAATAAATCCAAACCCACTCAACAATGTGCTGAACAACACCAGCACTGAGAATTATCAGCTGAATGCCTGGTTGTTGGACATATGTCTTTTAAGGTAGCCGCAGATGATGATAAAACACATAAAAGGCAAGAACGCCTGGTTTTATCTGTGGCACATCTTGTATTTTTGCCCTCACTCTATCAGCAGCAACTCTGTATCTGTCTGTGTTTATATCTGTGTGCCTGGCCGTGCCCCTTTGTACCCAGGTGAAGCTCACCCTCCCTTCTCCTCATGATCTTCCTCTACCTTGATCACCTGTGTGTCTGCATTTGAGCACAATCACACGCCATTCTGCGTGTCGACATGTGCGTCACCGCAAAGCCTAACCGTGCTTCACTGACAAATGTTCGGAATCATCTGGGGAAAGACGTGGTAAAGGGAAGCGGCACTACTCATCTGCTGTTTTGCCAGGAATGTAAACCAGTTTTAACGAAGCTGCTCCTGTCTGAACATGCCACCGCACACAAAACAGCTCCTTAACGCAACACAGGCTCACCGAGCTTGGATGTGCTCGGTAAACACATGGCATATTACAGCGCTGCAGCAGGAAGCAGAACTAAGAGCCGTTTCCTCTGCTCTTCAGTATGGCACTACAACCATATACACTGATGTCAAGCTGTGTAAGCTGTCAATTAGGGTGGATACAGCAGGCAAGGAAATTAGCAGCTGTGGGCCGCAGAAATAAATTTAAATGTACATTTACACAGAATGGTTATAAAAAATGCCATTTTATGATGCTGCATTTCCCTGAGTATTCCCTTCCTGTTAAAGTATCCTGACTAAGCTGATTAATATAGAAAGATCAAAACGGCCCAGCTTACACCATCACAGACTTCAGTTTAGATAGGAGCAAAAACCGGCGAGTCGCATTCATGTGTGTGTCCCTGTCAGAAGAAATGACACGGGCGTTTCGTCACACCGTTGCTGGGGCTCGCTTTTGGGTGGGAGAGAGAGGGAAAACCATCAGAGAGAGAAAGAGAGAGAGAGAGAGTGATGAAAGGACTATTTCGAGAAGCTGTGGTTTTGTGATGTGGACATCTTTCTCGTCTCTGATTAGAGAGCAGGGATCTGCGCTGACCTTAAGGACCCGCTGCGAGCGCACGATGTGTCTGTGGGACCGTTTCAGAGTCAGAACGCCGCTGAATCTGAATGTCGTTGCGTCCAAGTGTCTGCGCAGCTCGTGAGTCATTTAAATGGCCTTATTTGGCTATGTCTGCTCTCAGAGCCCGGCCTGTCCTGTGGCTATGTCACTCTGTCCTTCCTGCTGAGCGTCCTCGCTCCCAACGCAAATGGCTGCAAGCCATCGCCAGGCTGGCATCAACATTTACACCTGAGCTGAAAGTCAAAATCACACACAACAAACGGTATTCAGCAATGAATTAAAACAATTAAGAAAGAAAGGGTTTATTATCGAGGACGTGAAATGAGTGGAACTTTACACAGTTAAACCGGCTGTGACATATTTCCACATGTGATGTGGCTGCATCTGCAAAGTTTTAATATTTTGCAGGATCACATAAAATGAAAAATGTATTTGAATTCACATTAAACAGCCGGCAATGAGTACATAAATACTTGAATATAGCATAGCATACTTTTATGCCACTGTACAAGTCTTTCTTTTTTTTTTTTTTTACAAATATTTACCATTTTATTTTTCCAAGCATTACCAATCTGGATCATTTTCCAAAGCCGAGATGCAACTTTGACTTTAAAGGCCTGTTCTCACCGCCATGTAACCCATTTAAATGTTTTGTGTATTTTTGTGAACTGAAATGGAATACAATTTAAACCGACCATTCACATACAGACTCATGCTTTTCATGTGATTCTGGTCAAACGGACAAAACTTCCAGGAGAGGTTGTTAACCCTGATGTTTTGAATGTCATAAAATTTTATGAGCAGTGTTTCAGCTGCTCTCTCTTCGCGACACAGAAAGCCATGAAAGCAGGTCACATGGCTCAGACGGACAGGATGCTGCAACAGCCCTCCCTTCACTGTTCTCATAATTTTAAAAGGATGGAAAAGTGTTAGCTTGTTAGGGCAAACCCCAGAATTGTTTAATAACATGATGTGCACATCCTCTAATACAGTTCACCAGGTCGTGCATACAAAAATAGACCAATTTATATTATTGGCTCAGCAAGTTCATCGACATCAAGTATCAAGGGGTTGAGTACAGTAACAGAGCCGAAGCATTCAAAAATGAAAGCTACACAATCTCTAAAAACCTGATTACATTTCATTTTTATTTCACAATAAGTTGGAACGAGAAGTGTTAATTGGGCTGTATAAATGACAATGAGGAACTGAAATTAAATCCTAAATCAGGGGGATAGGAGCCCTTTCTAAGTAGTAGCCCTGCAGGAGAAGCATTTTAGACAAATGGAGGATGTCAGCATTGACTTAAGGCAGGGCTGTAATTTGACCCGATGCTTTCAAAAACCAACCAATCAAATGTGACGGCACTGGAGATCTAATTGCAATCATTATCACAATATTAACATGTGCAATATTACAATGACTAAAGACTGCTTGGATGCAATATTTGGTAGCTTATTATATTTCAAGTTCCATGCGTTCAGGCTGTGTGCTTGAATATTATAACATGTCAGTTGGAAGGATGAACTCTCACTCCCCTTGATGCAAACACCTAATATAGATTTTAGTGGCCTGTGGAGACGCAACATTACACTCACATGTTTCCCTGATATCATGCAACCAGAGACGGTACCTATCTTAATGGGACTTGCTCTTTTAAGTGCTTTTCTGGTGAGAACATTTTCCAGATCATTTTGAAATATATAATTAAGGCAGGGAGTTTGGTTGTGGACAGAACAGTTCGACAATATTTTAGCTGGTCCCATAATAATATGCACAGTAGAAATGAGGTTGTTGGGACGACCTCTCATAACAACAGGAATAAAAAAAGGAGCAAGTTCCTCATCACTGCTTCCACCATTGATTCACCATTCACTTTATTTTTAAAGGCACAACCAGTGCAAGCTTGGGGAAAAAGCTATTCAGGAGCGCTGCAACTTAAAGTTACACAACTACTGTAGTCCACCTTTTATTAAATACTGATACTATATGGTGTTTTAATGTAAGGTCATTATGTTGCACCCTCACCTTCTGCTAGAAACATTTTATTTCCATCATAAATTGTTTTTCACTTCAAGAGCCTAAAAAGAAGTATATTCTTATATTAATGGCCCTGTATTGATTTTAGATAAATGTTTGGCATATTTACAAGGATTACATGGATTGTTGAATAAATTGTGGGCTATTGTGAGAAAATAAAAGTTCAGATGGAGATTTAGTTGTCGTTACATGTTGGAGAAGAAGTCTTAATGTGTCATAATTATTACTTTGTCTTTAACCTAAAAATACTGGTAAGGTGCAAAAGATATAATACATAACAACCTTCAGTAGTGTGCATATAACAATCTATTCAACATCTTATTAGTCTTATCCTTAGTCCAAAAGATAAACGTAAATAAATTTGTGTAGTTCCTGTTTTTAAATCTAGTCTCTCAAAGTGAGCACTGTTTAGTTCCTGCCCTACTGTTACCGTCCGACCTGGTGGCCTCCCATCCCCACGACAGCACAGATAATGAGGGATGAGCCACCTTCACCTCCATGTGCCGGATTTTCCTCGCCAGGCCAGGAACTTTTGACCTTTTTAGGTCTTCCGTGAGTTTTTCCATTTTTGTGCAGTGCGCTGCAAGGGACTTGTTTTTTATAGGCCAAAAAAGTATTTGCTGTGAGTTTAAGATGTTATTTAAGTTTTATGATCCACAACTTACAAGAAGGAGTTCCTTAAAATAAGATTGTGAAGTATATATCTTGCTTCTACACAGGGTATGTGTATTGACAGGAATCTGGTGATAAATGTATCACAATACAGGGGAGACAATACGATATATTGCGATACTATGATTAAAACTATATATTCTGATTTTTAAAGCTGACTTTTTAATCAAAAATGATCAGTACATTGCTTTTGAATATCGATACAATATTGTGACATGAAATAGCGCAATATATCAGAGTATTGATACTTACTTACATCCCTACTTCTATAGCTTCCCTGCACTTAACTTAGTATTTGTAAGATTCTGTTTACAGGATTACAGTGGTAATTTTACCAATAAAAATGGCTTAACTAGAAACTTTTTTACATTTATTTGTGTATCCTTTTCCCCCCTCTGATTTTAGGAGCTTTTGTCCTCTGTCCATAGAAACATTTGAGTGATACAGAGCCATTGCTTTTATGGGATCTGGACAAACTTAGATCCGCTCTGTTTAACAAGCTATTATTCTTGTACCTGTCAAAAAAGTATTAAAGAATCCTAACTGCAGATTCTTTATAGCCTGGTTTCTGAATTTTAGTACCTTTATTTTGTTTGTAAAAATACAACAACAAAAAAAGATTTAGGGATTTCTTTTGGGGACTTTATTAAGAACCATGTGAATTTAAAGTTGCTTGGAGACCAAACCGGTGTTAAAATGCCTCTTTTTTGATTTCATTTTTATCTTCATCTGAAAATAATAATAGCAAATTCCTTTTCCCCCTGATTTTTCTGACAGTATGTTAGACAAAAAAGTGAAGTAATCAAAGTTGTTCAAAATGGAAATCAACAGTTCAAGCATCAAATAAAAGGATTAGGCTGCTTTTTGTCACTATATATATATATATATATATATATATATATATATATATATATATATATATATATATATATATATATATATATATATATATGAAAAGAATTCATTCTTTTCTCAAAATGATAATTAAGCAATCCACAAATGACAATATTTAGTGGTCATAGCAAATGTAGTAAAATATGGACAACTTCGAACTAGACATTATGTTACTTATTGTACTCTTAAAAAAATATTAACTAAAAAAACATTTGAGTTTCTTAGTGCATTTGAAAAACCAGAAACATTTTTAAGGGCTAGAAAGCTATTGTGCCACTAATCACCCCTAGTGGGATATCTTACCCCTTAAAGACCGGAATTGGAGGTTAAGAATAAAATAACAGTGAAATCTGTACGCTGCATCTCTCTCTGAATGTTTGGGTGCTGCATCATGCAGTCTTACAAACACATGCAGCACATTATAGTGTTATCTGCTCTCCAATCTCCTCTGACTGTGATCATTACGCAGGTCAACAGCCTAATGCTGAGGACGGAGAGAGTTGCTATATTCCCCCGTCGTCCCCTCTGTGTTTGTGTAATGGAGCTCTGCCTTTTTCCGGTTATTGTGTGGGAGCAACTAAGAGGGCTGGGGGTGGGGGGGGGGGGTTGTTGTTTAAGGTTAGGCTGGAGCCTGGATGGAGAAGCCTAAATATCTGGGACACACTCGCACCGAAATCTGCCACTGGAGCGGATCAGTGTGAGAAAGAAGAGGGCGCACAGTGTAACTAAACACGCCAACGTACGACACACACTCACCGACATGCAGTCCACTGGGGGTAAATTTATGAGTGTAAGCGAGACGGACTGGCTGACCAGAGGCTACCAGTCTTTTCCACCTCAGTTATGAGAAGTGAAATGGACCCAGTGAGGAAGCTGGAGAAGGGTGGGGAATTCAGAGGTAAAAGACGATATGAGGTAGATCAACGCAGAAATAGAAGAAGAAATGAGGGAGCTTAAAAAAAAAAAAACTGATATTGCAAGGGCTTTGGCTTGGAATCACTCTACTCAAAGTCGCACATCTATATAAATACATGTAGACAAGTCCAAACAGTAGTCTGCCTCGTCCACAGCTACTCCACATTCCACTTTAATCAAAAGACAGCAGAAAGGGACGGGACCGGCTGGGAGGAAGCGGGAGGAAGGGATGTGAAAGGACACAAGGTTTTGACCCAATGTTGTGCAAGAGACGAGAGAAAAAGAGCTGTACAGAAGAAGGGAGATGAAGACAGGAAAAGAGGGAGGAGGGAGATGGGATGGGGGGGGGGGGCAGTCGTGGAGACCCAAAATAGACAAAGTGGCAAGGAGAGAGAGAAAGAGAGGAACGAGGCCTGGAGCAGGGGGAAGGAAAAGAGTCGATCTGAAAGTGGCTGGGAAGTTTAGATCAGAGAGAGAGAGGAGAGAAAAGCTGAGCATCAACACATGTCTGTCTCTTTTCCTCTCTCAAGGAAATTACTCTCCTCCGACTGTCTCCCTCTCATTCTCTGTCTTGTTTTGCTGCTCCAAAGAGAAAAAAGAAAAGAGACAAGAGCAAAGAAATCTCTGGGGTCAGGCAGAGTAAGAAGAGGAGAACTTGTCTGAGGGAGAGTAGAAGGATGGGAAAGGAGCAGAAAGTCAACGGTAGGTGGAAGATGAGGCGGATAAGGGTCGAAGGAAAACCATGGGAGACAATGGAGGTAGAGAGGGAGGAGACCTCCTATGGATCGTCATCTGCCACAATTCATTCAGCTGTGTCGCTCCTAATCTCTGTTAATCCTACAACCAGCCATCCTCTCTCCTTCATTCGCATCCCTCATTACATCACAGCTGGCTGCATACAATTAAAGATAGAGCTGCAACCGTTTATTTCTGTCACTAATGAACCTCGGGCCTGTTTTCAACCAGTCATTCACTGGATCATTTAGGTTAAACACAGAACACACTCAAATCTCCACCAGCATCACTTCTGTGGGGAAAAAAAGATAACACTAAACAGAAACTCGACCTTTACAAGCCTATTTTAGAGAGGGGGGGGGACTTTAGCCAGTTTATACCCAAACTCAAAGTCTTTCCGGTTTCCCTTTAAGCAAACCATTTTGTGGCCAGGTTTTTAACCACTGTATAACAGCTTACTTCTCTTAATAGTAAAGTCATTTGATCAAATATGAGAATATAGAAATGCTCAAATCTCAGGTATACATACAATTTCTACATTGGATGTTATACCACACCCAATTTCTATTGAGTGGGTCAACTTTGGGTGGTAGAACAGGGATAACCGCACAATTGAGAGGATTATGAAGCAAAGCTTATTTAAGAGTCAGGGCGAAGATTCACAAGATGTGGACTACAGCTGGAGTCAGTTGAAGTTGGCTTCAAGAGCCAACGTGAACAGATGAATTACTATCCTCTGTACTTGATTATAAAAACTGAACACACACAAATCTAAACATCCAAACAATAATTAGTGTTTTTTAAAATGCAGCACCAGAGGTAAGTCAGTCTCGCTTGATTCAGTATTTAAAAAAATCAAAAGTTCATTTCTAAAGGGGAGTAAGAACAATAAAAGGCAACATTTTTAAAGCGTCGACATTTGAGGGAAGATTTTAAACATTTTTACGAAACACTCCAAACCCCAATTTTGCATACATTGGTCTGGATTCGCTCTGAACTCTTCACTCGTTGAAGAATCTGGAGCTCTCTGAAAAAGCAATATGAGGAATAAAGTCCTGAGCTGATGGTAACTGAAATCCTCTGTTGAGCAAGAATGGATAAAAAAGTGCTTTCAACATGACCAGATTCTGTCTTTTCAGGCTCCAAACATTTGCAAAATTATATGAAAAGAACTGATGCAGCTCAGGGTGGAATACGGAGCTCATGGCCTGATCAGAAATGTCATCTATATTTAAATAGTTTTCTTTTTTTTATTCTTTTTATTTCATTATTTGATGCTGTTTTCTATTTTCATTTAAGTTTTACACAATGACATACGTGTTTGGAAATGGGTGTGCATTCAAATTGTTACAGCATAGATAGTTTCCAAACGTTTCACCCAGTCCGTTTCAGAACCGACTCATAGCACTCAAAGTTATCTTTCCAACCAGTTTAGTGCTGAAATATTCATCTTCAGCGTCGCCCTTACCAACATAATCACCCTCTGGGTACTTCCTCTCTACCACATGAGCTGTAAACACAGAAAACTCCAATAAAACTGCTGTTGTTGACAGATTTTCTTTTCCAAAACAGAGAACCTAGAACTGCCAGAGGCCACCCAGAGTTCAGAGCGGGGCCACGGGTCTGCGCTGAACGGAGCTGTAGAGGAAGAGGGAGAGGGAGCTGCGAGCATCATCTTGACAACCGGGCGGAAAACTGACCAGAGTAGAGGTCTCCGTTGCTGTAGGCCTTGCCGCGTCCCTCCTCATCGTTGGGCACAGCCGACACCTGCTTGGCCGAGGTGCAGCCCATGGCCTCACTGTCTGAAACTTCTCCTCATCGCACTTACACCTGGCCAAGACAGAGAGCAGAGCTTTAAAATCACAACAAACACAATACAATGCATTTTAAAAGTAGAGCTGGATCAGACTGGAGACAGAAAGCAGCAGTTTTCTGTATGTTGGTTACATACAGGAAACAAAGGATATACAGGTCCTTCTCAAAAAATTTGCATATTGTGATAAAGTTCATTCTTTTCCATAATGTAATGATAAAAATTAAACTTTCATATATTTTAGATTCATTGCACACCAACTGAAATATTTCAGGTCTTTTATTGTTTTAAAACTGATGATTTTGGCATACAGCTCATGAAAACCCAAAATTCCTATCTCAAAAAATTTGCATATTTCATCCGACCTATAAAAGAATAGTGTTTTTAATACAAAAAAGTCAACCTTTAAATAATTATGTTCAGTTATGCACTCAATACTTGGTCGGGAATCCTTTTGCACAAATGACTGCTTCAATGCGGCATGGCATGGAGGCAATCAGCCTGTGGCACTGCTGAGGTGTTATGGAGGCCCAGGATGCTTCGATAGCGGCCTTAAGCTCATCCAGAGTGTTGGGTCTTGCGTCTCTCAACTTCTTCTTCACAATATCCCACAGATTCTTTATGGGGTTCAGGTCAGGAGAGTTGGCAGGACAATTGAGCACAGGAATACCATGGTCAGTAAACCATTTACCAGTGGTTTTGGCACTGTGAGCAGGTGCCAGGTCGTGCTGAAAAAATGAAATCTTCATCTCCATAAAGCTTTTCAGCAGATGAAAGCATGAAGTGCTCCAAAATCTCCTGATAGCTAGCTGCATTGACCCTGCCCTTGATAAAACACAGTGGACCAACACCAGCAGCTGACATGGCACCCCAGACCATCACTGACTGTGGGTACTTGACACTGGACTTCAGGAATTTTGGCATTTCCTTCTCCCCAGTCTTCCTCCAGACTCTGGCACCTTGATTTCCGAATGACATGCAAAATTTGCTTTCATCCGGAAAAAAGTACTTTGGACCACTGAGCAACAATCCAGTGCTGCTTCTCTGTAGCCCAGGTCAGGCGCTGGGAGGAGAAAGGGGAAATTTCAAGACAAAAGAACACGTTTCCAACAGCGAAGGTCGAGGATGGCAGCATCATGATGTCTAGATAATTAAGCTGCAGGAGACTGGTGCACTTTACATCATAATTTCATAAGGGAGGACATCCATTTATCCATTATTTATACTGTCTATCCTTTGCAGGGTCTGGTGCCTATTTCCAGAATTCATCGTGCGAGAGGCGGGGTACACCCAGGACAGGTTGCCAGTCCATCGTAGGGCAACATAGAAACATACACAGGACAAACAACCATACACGCACACACTCACACCTAAGGGCAATTTAGAGAGGCCATTGAACCAAATAGTCATGTTTTTGGACTGTGGGAGGAAGCCGGAGTACCTGGAAGGAACACACGCATGCACAGGGAGAAATAAGTAAGTAAAACTTTATTTATATAGCACCTTTCAAGATAAAACTCACAAAATGATTCACAACAGAGAAAGCAAAATCACAAACGCAGATTTAAAAAGATATGTCTTAAGCTGGCCTTTAAAAGCAGCAACAGAGTCCACAGCTCTCAGCGACAGGGCCAGTGAATTCCAGACCTTCGGAGCCGTAGCTGAAAAAGCTCGGTCTTCAGTCTGGTATGGGGAACAGTCAATAAATCTTGCTCACAGGACCTCAGCGCTCTGGTGGTAATGTATGGATCTAGTAGATCTGAAATGTATGCATGGGTTTGTCCGTGGGTAGCTCTCCATGTCAGAATTAGGATTTTTTATTTCACGCGATAGGAAATCGGTAACCAGTGAAGATCAGTAACGAGGAGTAAGTACAGGAGTTATATGGCCAAATTTTGAGGACCTTGTTAAGAGCCTCGCAGCAGCGTTTTGAACAGTCTGCAGATGAGCAAGAGTGGTTTCAGATAAACATGTATACAGCGCATTACAATAGTCCAACAGAGATGATACAAAGGAATGACTAAGAACGTCCATCTCAGGACTATATGGTTCAGTTTAGCAACAAAAAACAAAAAACTCCATGCAAAAAGAACCGGGATTCAAACCCAGGACCTTCTTGTTGCAAGGCAACAGTGTTACCAACTGCGCCACTGTGAAGCCCATTAAGGAGGACCTTGTGTAGAAATATTGAAGCATCATATGAAGACATTTACCAAGGAGTTACAAATGTCTCCCAAATGGACAATGATCCTAAGCAAAAAGTGGTTTAGAAACAACAACCACAGTTTGAACTGGCCCTCTGGCTCCGATCTCAGTCTAATAGAAAGTTAACAGACAAAGCTGAAAAGGTGTGCGCGAACGAGGTGGCCTACAAATCTGACTCAGTTATGCCAGTAAGAGTGTGGCAAGATTGAGAAGCTTGGGCAAGGATACCAGAAACATTTGACCCCAGTCTTATAGTTTAAATGCAATCTTACCAAAAACTGAGAAAATGTATGTAAACTTCTTATCTAAGATCTTTCCTATATTTATAAAATACAAATTATTTTTTTCATTAAAGCCAAGTAAAAAGAAAAAGTTTTGTTTGATTTATTTTCAGATATTGAAAATATCTACTCTTAACTGTACAAGCTGATGAATCCTTTGAACAGTCAGAGTACTTTGAACAAGTTTAAAAAATCATCTTGAACACACGGTGGTAGTATCTTCCCACCCAGCAGGAAAGCTGACACAAAGCTGTGAGAATCGTTGTCAGTCAAACACATCACACCATAGATGGTCTCCATGTCAGTCACAAAAGAGATAACGCCGTCATTGTCACATCCCTTCTGACTGCTGCCAGTAAGAATCTGTGTTGCTCGAACATAACTGAGAAGAAGAGGAGGAGGGGGGCTTGACAAGGGTCAAGAAAAGGATGGACTATAGAGTGAGAGAGGGGGAAAATATGAGAGCAAACCTTCAAACGCACCGCCTGCCCCTCCTTCCACCCTTAGAGTGTTTGAAGTTGACAGGGCCATTGTTTATTCCTATGTTCAGGCTGTGGCCAACCGGACCCGTCTTATCTGCTACAAAGTACCAGGTGTATGTGGCGCGGAGAGAGGCTGGAACCTCAGTGCTCTGAGACGAACAGAGCTTTAATTTGTTTTAGACGACTCAATCCCACATTGTGAGGACGAAGAGGAAAGCCACAGATTAATCTTTCCTCGCTCCCTTGGAGAATCACTTTAATCCCTTGGAGCCGGAACGGCGCTCATATTTATTTCCTAAAGGGCCCCAACCGGCGAAACGGAGTCATAGCAAGGGAGGAACAATCAGGACCATCTCGCCCTACCATAGACACATAAACAATCCCATAGAGCTGCGTATTGTGCTGTCATCTGTGGTGTTCCAGGGACACCTCTGACTGCAGCTACAACTCTGCCTTACACCAATCCTACAGACAGCAAGATGATCTTTAAACAGTCAGAGGCACGTTGTCGTAAACAATCTCATCAGACATAATCGGCCTGTGCTGAATGAGCAACACCAATGAGAATCCTGCACCAATCAAGACGAGGTGTGTGCCCTGAGAAATGAGCTGTCACATGTGGCTGCAGCATGGTGGCGCAGACAGCGCAACACCAGCAGCAGCTGATGAGAGGTGGAACGTGAAAGTCTCCTTTCACACTGCAAAAGTATTCCCACCCCTACCTTTAAATATTGTGATGTGAAAACCACAAATATTAATGCATTTTATAGTGATTTTTGGAAAGTGCCTAACCCAAACCAGCACTGAATCCTGAAGTGAAAGGAATAGGATACGTGGTTTTCAACTTTTTGTTTTCATACAAATAAAAGATCTGAAAAGAGTTGTGTGCATTTGTATCCAGCCCCCCTTTGCTCTGATACACATTAATAGAATCCAGGGAAAACAACTGCATTGGAAGATGGTAGTCTGGTAAGTTGGAAGCAGGGCTGTACAATATTAGAAAAGACGTGCATTTCCTTACTCTAGGCATTGTTTTTCCAGCAACACTGTGATACCATCACTCTCCCTGAGTTTTCTGATCCTGGTCACTAAACTTCATATTAGTTGTGGGTAGAGAAGGTCCATCCAGGCAAATTTTTTTGCAAACCTGCTAGACGTTGTAAAAAACTTGGGACCAGGGCAGCGACTACTAGTTGTAGACTTCAGAAAACCTGGACTTTATAGAAGAGTGGCAAGAGGAAAGAAGTAATTGTTGAAAGAAAAACACTGGAAATACAGTTTCCATTTTGCCACAAGTCATGTAGGGGACAAAGTAAACATGATGCTCTGGTCTTAGACCAATAATGACATTTTCAGCCTACATGCCAAAAGCTATATGGCAGAAAACTACCCTAAAAAAAAAAAACTCACTTTGAACACAGTATGCCCACTGATAGACATGGTGGTAGTATTATGTGGTGAGAATTCTACCATCATTTAGTTGATGTTGCTAAACACAAAGTAAACCAAAACATGAATTTTAGAGGCGGCCACTTGTGAAGGACCTTCACCAGAATAACGGCCCTAAGCATACCGCCAGAGCCACAACTTAATGGCTTAGATCAAAGCAGAGTCATTAGTTTAAATGGCCAAATTAAAGTCAAGTCCAATTGAGAATTTGGCAACACTTACAACTGATGTTCACAGATACTCTTTATCCAATCCGACTGACGTGAAGTTATTCAGCAAAGAAGAATGAGCGAAAATTTCAGTCTCCAATGTGCAAAGTTGACAAGATAACGCAAAAAAACAGAAGCTGTATCTGCAGAGAGTTTACAAATGAATGAGCATCTTTGCAAGGCACTGTATCAGCACTGAGCTGAAGTAAATATTGGATGTGCAGAAAAGCAGGAACTCCCTTTAGGAAAACCTCTGGAGGAGGTGTATTGAGAAATCTGTGCAGCCCTGACAGATTTGAAGTTTCAAAAGGTCCTTGGTGTGTGGGCAGCATCTGTTTGAAGGGCTTTGATTTGTGTGTATTGAAGCACCAAATTGTGAATAGGAACTGGGTAAAAATAGACCCAGAACTGTTGCTGTGCGGGGATAATGTTAGGCTTTGTGGATCCGCAAGCTGCCATTACTTAGAGTTAGGGCTAGTAGGTGGACTATTACACAGAAAAATACGCTTATAAATACATAGCAGCCAGGCCTATAAAAAGGCAGAGGTCGCAAAGTGTCTGATGACACAATTTTCAAAATCCGAAGAGCTAGAAATGCTTTGACCCGTCACCTCCTAACACCACAGAAAAATAGCCACTGTGAAACCGTATGTAGGCAGAAGAAAATACACATATTTAAAAGCACAATACAGACAGTTTCCCATTACTGTTTCGCAAGCAAAAAGAGCTGAAGCTATTGAAGCCTCACCAGCATCAGAATATTCTAGATCCCATTTGCTCGCATCCTTCTACGCCTTTTTTCGTGCGCCTAAGCACTAAGACTACAGCCGGAATCCGCGAGAGTCGGCCCTCCTGCGCTCCACGCTTAGATGGACTCTTCACCACCGGCCAGACCGCGGTGTGGAGTCTCTCGGTGTTGATTTAACCCACAGGACAGCTGCACCGTGCCACTGAAAGCTCGCCTACACCCATTAAAAACTAAAGTGTGTCAATGGGGCAGGCTTAGTCCAGCAAGCGCGCCAGCCGTCTCCCTTTCCCACACACACATCAACACACACTGAGCCGACATGATCTGATAAACAGGCAACATGTGACAGGGATAAAAAGATCCTAACTGCTTCGGGATCTGTGCATGCAGCTCCGGATGCTTTCCATTCGTGCTTTCCAAAACAAAGCAGCACCTTAATCTGCAAATGCCACACATGCCAGGTTGTAGTTATTTGATTACCTTAATGATAAACCGCCATTTGCATGTAAAACACAGCTCCTCGTCAGAAATGTTAAGCTTTACAAATAACACACAGCTCTGACTCATTCTTAAAGTATGCCAAGTTGCGTGGCATTAAAATGGAGATGAATTGGAAAACAGAAATACTTGCCCACGCCTGCAAACTTTGAAACTTGGGACGTGACATGCTCCCAGTTCTGAGAAAAGGCCGACTCTACAAAGGAGTTTGTCAAAGGAGGAACTCAAAGATGAAGGGGGTGGGGGGGGGAGAAAAACCGATGAGGAAGACATACATACTTGCATAAACATGCACTGTGCTCACAGGCTGAGAGGTGTGAAGGTTTCTCAAACACTGGATTGAGCAATCACAGCAATCAGCATCGGAGCCTGAAAAACTGGTTCAACAGAAGTGAAAGAGTCAATGAGAGAGTGAAGAATCACACAGATTGAAGTTTTGCTGAAACAGGAGTTGTTTTTCGGTTTTTTTTTTTAAATCCTCCTTTAACATTAGGGCCTTGGTGTAATGAGGAAGAGATGACTTTAGCTGTGGAGGGAAAGTCACAACTTCAGGGCAGGTCTCCGTGTGAAACAACCAGTGACACGGCACTGATTAATTCACTGCTTTATCAAGCCACTCCGTGTGTTGCTGCACTTCTCTATAATAAACTGAAGTCAATTGGGCGGGTGTGAGCTCTACTAAAAAAACAGAAGTTCCCACAGCAAGATAGGTTTTGGCAAGTTCACATGACTCGTAATTTTAAAAAGTGAAATGCCCGAAAGGTTGGTTTAAATTAAAAAGGAAAGAAATATTTAATTTATTGCATATATTAAAAAAAAACATTAAATAATTTTTTAATATAGTTCTTAAAGAGAAATAGGAATCAAATCGTAAACCACCCACAAATATCACACCTTTGGTTCTTCACAAAATGTGCGCTTTGCATCTGCAGATGGGTATATGCAGAAAGCCAAAAAGCTACTTTTTTTTGGCTTTTAACAGGTTAGCGAGGTCACTGCCTCGACGTTCTGATTGCACTCCTTACCTTTGCCTATTAATTTTGTTTACCGGTATATAAATGTCTGCTGAAGACTCTAAAAACTGATCTGAATGCATGTACTCGTATTAAAATGAAACAACTAAAAATAAAATCACATGCATCTGCAGTTGCTACAACATCATAGTGGTATCAAGACAAACATACCCCAGATCATAAGAAAGGATCAACTCTCAACAACATATCTTGGATCCTGTTATGACCTGGGACAAACATGTGTCGCAAGTGGACAGCTTAACGGCAATAAAATCCGTCCTGAGCAATTTACAAGCAAATAAACAGCTGGACAACAAACAGACTATCACCAGGCCTGCTGATATTCCTGTAAAGTCAATATCAATTTCCTGGGACACAGCTATCTTTTAGGCATAGACTATAAATCTTTGTTTCGGCCAAGAACACTGTATCAACTGTCAAGCATGGTGGTGGTTTCAATATGCTGTGGGCTTATTTAGACCGTTTGAAACGTACTCTAACTTCTGTGTTTCATTACATTAATTATCCCAACCATAATTCAAAGCTGGTTTTGGAACGGGTAAAGTAAGAATCTTGAGCTTTCGCAATGGCGTACTCAAACAAACACACCACCACTGGTTCTGGTAACACACTAATGGATACTAACCTGACAAAATGTGCATT